>JADANK010000888.1:0-19708 GCA_021292215.1 Lophura nycthemera
GGGGCATGGGGGGGGGCGTGGGTAATGGGGGTATGGGGTAATGAGGGGGGTTTGGGGTAATGGGGGGTGTGGGTTTATGGGGCCATGGGGCATGGGGGGCTTGGGGCAATGGGGGCCATGGGGGCTTGGGGAATGGGGGGCGTGGGGCAGGGGGGCTTTGGGGTAAAGGGGGATATGGGGCAATTGGGGGCTATGGGGTAAGGGGGGCTTGGGGAATGAGGGCTGTGGGGTAAGGGTCAATGGGGGCTTTGGGGGGTTGGGGGCTATGGGGGGGCTATGGGGTTATGGGCGGGGGCTTGGGGGGTTGGGGGGCTTGGGGTTAGGGGTATGGGGGGGCTATGGGGGGCTGGGGAATGGGGGGCTTTAAGGGGGGCTATGGGGGGCTATGGGGGGTGGGGCAATGGGGCCATGGGGGGGCGGGGCAAGGGGGCTGTGGGCTATGGGGGATTGGGGCCTGGGGGCTATGGGGGATGGGGGGGGTAATGGGGGCTGTGGGGTAATGGGGGCTTGGGGTGTATGGGGGCTAGGGGGCTAATGGGGGTATGGGGGGCTAGGGGCAAGGGGGGGAGTAGGGGGGCTATGGGGGCTAGGGGTATGGGGTATGGGGCTATGGGGAGGGGCATGGGGGTAATGGGGGCATGGGGTATGGGGGCTATGGGGCTATGGGGGCTAGGGGCATGGGGGGCTATGGGGCATGGGGTATGGGGGGCTATGGGGGGCATGGGGGGGGCTATGGGGGCTATGGGGGGCTATGGGGCATGGGGGCTATGGGGGCTTGGGGTCTATGGGGGCTGGGGGTTATGGGGCTATGGGGGCTATGGGGGCATGGGGGCATGGGGGGTTATTGGGCAATGGGGGGCTATGGGGGATATGGGGCAATGGGGGCTATGGGGTAATGAGGGGCTGTGGGTAATGGGGCTATGGGGGCTATGGGGCAGTGGGGGGCTATGGGGGATTATTGGGCTATGGGGGGCAATGGGGGCTATGGGGTACAGTGGGGCTATGGGGCAATGGGGGGCTGTGGGTGAAATGGGGCTATGGGGGTAATGGGGTTATGGGGCAGTGGGGGGCTGTGGGGCAATGGGGGGCTATGGGGCAATGGGGGGCTGTAGGGTAATGGGGGCTATGGGGGATATGGGGCAGTTGGGGGCTATGGGGCTATGGGGGCTATGGGGTAATGGGGGCTGTGGGGTGGTGGATCAGTGGGGCAATGGGGTCGCAATGGGGTCACTATGGGGTCACTATGGGGTGGCCGTGGGGTCGCAATGGGGTCACTATGGGGTCACTATGGGGTGGCCGTGGGGTCGCAATGGGGTCACTATGGGGTTGCTATTTGCTCACTATGGGGTCACTATGGGTGGCCATGGGGTCACTATGGGGTCGCTATGGGGTGGCCATGGGGTCACTATGGGGTCGCTATGGGGTGGCTGTGGGGTCACTATGGGGTCACTATGGGGTCCCTATGGGGTCACTATGGGATCACTTTGGGTGGCCATGGGGTCGCTATGGGGTCGCTATGGGGTTGCTGTGGGGTGGCCATGGGGTCACTATGGGGTCGCTGTGGGGTCACTATGGGGTCGCTATGGGGTCACTATGGGGTCATTATGGATTTGCTATTTGCTCACTATGGGCTCACTATGGGTGGCCATGGGGTCACTATGGAGTCACTATGGGGTCGCTATGGGGTCGCTATGGGGTGGCAATGGGGTTGCTGTGGGGTCGCTATGGGGTCACTATGGGTTTGCTATTTGCTCACTATGGGGTGGCAGTGGGGTCGCTGTGGGGTCACTATGGGGTCGCTGTGGGGTTGTTGTGGGGTTGCTGTGGGGTCACTATGGGGTCGCTACAGGGTGGCAATGGGGTCGCTATGGGGTCACTATGGGGTGGTCATGGGGTCACTATGGGGTCGCTATGGGGTCACTATGGGTTTGCTATTTGCTCACTATAGGGTGGCAGTGGGGTCGCTGTGGGGTCGCTATGGGGTCACTATGGGGTCGCTATGGGGGTGCTATTTACTCACTATGGGGTGGCTGTGGGGTTGCTGTGGGGTCACTATGGGGTCGCTGTGGGGTCACTATGGGTTTGCTATTTACTCACTATGGGGTCGCTATGGGGTGGCCATGGGGTCGTGGGGTCACTATGGGGTCACTATGGGGTGGCTGTGGGGTCACTATGGGGTCGCAATGGGGTCACTATGGATTTGCTATTTGCTCACTATTGGATCACTATGGGGTGGCCATGGGGTGGCAATGGGGTCACTATGGAGTCGCTATGGGGTGGTCATGGGGTCACTATGGGGTCACTATGGGTTTGCTATTTGCTCACTATGGGGTGGCAGTGGGGTCGCTGTGGGGTCACTATGGGGTCACTATGGGGTTGCTGTGGGGTGGCCATGGGGTTGCTATGGGGTGGCAATGGGGTCGCTATGGGGTCACTATGGGGTGGCCGTGGGGTCACTATGGGATCACTATGGGGTCACTATGGGGTCACTATGGGGTCACTATAGGTTTGCTATTTGCTCACTATGGGGTGGCAGTGGGGTCGCTATGGGGTCACTATGGGGTCACTATGGGGTCACTATGGGGTCGCTATGGGGTCACTATGGCGTGTGGGCCGCGTGGGGTCGTATGGGGGTTCGCTATGGGTCGTGTGGGCGTCACTGGGGGTCGCTATGGGGTTGCTATGGGGTCGCTGTGGGGTCGCTATGGGGTGGCCGTGGGGTCACTATGGGGTCACTGTGGGTTTGCTATTTACTCACTGTGGGGTGGCAGTGGGGTTGCTATGGGGTGGCTATGGGATCGCTATGGGGTCGCACGGCGTTGGCCGTGGGGTCCCACTATGGGGGCACTAGCGGGTCTTCTATGGTATCACTATGGGGTTTGCGTGGGTCTTTCGGTGGCCATGGGGTTACTATGGGGTGGCTGTGGGGTCGCTATGGGGCACTATAGGGGGGCTGTGGGTCAGTATGGGGTCCACTATGGGGTTCTGTTTGCTCAGGTTTTTTTTTTTTAAATGGGGTCACTATGGGGTCGCTATGGGGTCAGTATGGGGTCGCTATGGAGTTGCTATTTGCTCACTATGGGCTCACTATGGGGTGGCCGTGGGGTCGCTGTGGGGTCGCTGTGGGGTCGCTATGGGGTCGCTATGGGGTGGCTGTGGGGTGGCTGTGGGGTCGCTATGGGGTCACTATGGGGTCGCTATGGGGTGGCTGTGGGGTCGCTATGGGGCCGCCCCCGGCCTCAGCCCCTGCGCCCCGCAGACTGGCTGCTGCACCTGCTGGACAGCAAACACGTGGCCGTGTTCCATCGCGGCCGCTTCTACAAAGTGTGGCTGTACCACGGGGGGGCGCTGCTGCCCCCCCGCCACCTGGAGCTGCAGTTCCAGAGGATCCTGGACGACCCCCAGGAGCCGCAGCACGGCGAGCAGCGCCTGGCCGCCCTCACCGCCGGAAACAGGTGGGGGGGGGCGGGGGGGTGGGGGGGGGGGGTGGGGGGGGAGGGGGGTTTGTGGTGACATAGGGGGTTATGGGGGATGTGTAGGGGGGATCATGGGGGGATATGGGGGTGGTTATGATAACTGCTTACTTGTGGGGGGGATGGGGTATTGGGGTGGGGTATGGGGGGATGGGTGGGCTGGGAGATAATGGGGGGATATGGGGGGGGTGTGAGGGATTGGGGGGAGGGGTGTGGGGGGTGTGGGGGGGATGGGGGGATATGGGGGGTATGGGGGGTCCGGGTGGTGGTATGGGTTTCTTGGGGGTATTGGGTGTGGGGGGGGATGGGGGGGGAAGTGGGGGGTTGTGGGGATTATGGAGGCCAGGGGGGATATGGGGGTGTGTGGTGGCTGTGGGGGATATGGGGGGTATGGGGGCTATATGGGAAGGATGGGGGGATGGGGGGGGATGTGGGGTGTGGGGATGTGGGGGGCAAGTGGGGATAATGAGGGTTGTGGGGGGGGATATGGGAGTTGGGGGGATATGGAGGGTAGTGGGGATGTCGGGGGTGTGGGGGACCATGGGGGGATATAGGGGATAGGATGGGATGGGGTGGATCTGGGGGGTAGGCGGTAGGTTACGGGGGTGTTGGGGTGGGGGGGCAGGCGGGGGGGGTGGGGGGGTGGTGGATGGGTGGTGCTATGGGGGGCTATGGAGGTTATGGGGATATGGAAGGGCTGGGGGGGTTTTGGGTTTTTGGGGATATGGGGGGTGTGGGGTCATTATGGGGCTGTGGGGGTTTGGGGGGTGTGGGGCGGCTATGGGGGTAGGGAAGGAATGCGGAATGGGAGGGGAGATGGGGGATATTGGGGGCTTGTGGGGGAAGGTGGGGGGAGGAAATGGGGATTACTGGGGCTTATGGGGGGGAGGGATATGAGGGGGATATGGGGGTGTGGGGGAATATGGGGCCTGTGGGGGGTATATGGGGGGGTGGACGGGTTGGGGGTCCTTATGGGGGAGGGGGGAATATGGGGGATCTGGGGAGGGATATGCGGGGTATGGCGGAAATATGGGGCTGTGGGGGGTTATGGGGGGGGCTGGGGGGATGGGGGGGGGGGGATGTGGGGGTATGGGAAGGAATGGGGGGGTGGAGGATATGGGGGGTGTGGGGGGAAGGGGGGGTATGCGGGGATATGGGGGGATATGGGGGATATGAGGAGTATGGGGAGATATGGGGGGGTGTAGGGGGGGCCTGGGGGGATGTGGGGAGCGTGTGGATGTGGGGTCCTATGGGAAATGGGGGCTATGGGGCAGACAGGCAATAGGGGCCCTATGGGGAACGGGGCGCCAATAGGGAACGGGGTTGGAGGTCCTATAGGGAACAGAGGTGGAGAGCCTATAGGGAACGGGAAGGGGGTGCAGGGCCCCCCCCAGCCCCACACATCCCTATGGGGCACCTTACCCCCCCCCCAGCCCCACACATCCCTATGGGGCACTTAACCCCCCCCCCCAGCCCCACACATCCACCCCCTGCCCCACACATCCCCCCCCCCAGCCCCACACATCCCTATGGGGCACAATGCCCCCCCCCCAGCCCCACACATCCCTATGGGGCGCCCTGCCCCCCCCAGCCCCACAACCACCACCCAAGACCCAACTGCCCCCCCCAGACCCACAACTCTCCCCCAATACCCCCAAGTGCCCTCCAAGGTCCCCCCCCCAGACCCCTGGGACCCCCCCCCCCAGCCCCACACATCCCCCAGCCCCCAGCAGCCCCCCCGGGGCACCCACTGACCCCCCCCCCCCCACCCTCCCTCCCCCCCCGCCCCATTTGTCCCATGGGCGCCGCGCCCCCCGCCCCATTTTCCCGTAGGGCTCCGTGGGCGGAGGTTCGCTCCCGGTTCTTCAGCAGCGGCCCCAACAAAACGTCGCTGGACGCCATCGAGCGCGCCGCCTTTTTCGTGACGCTGGATGAGGAATCGCACGGTTACGGCACCGGCCGCGAGGGCTGCATGGACGCCTACGCCAAATCGCTGCTGCACGGCAGCTGCTACGACCGGTGCGTGCGGCGCCACAGCGCCCCATAGCGGTGACTCCGCTGCGCCCATTGCGCCCTATAGCGCCCCACAGCGCCCTATAGTGCCCCATAGCGCCCTATAGCACCCCATAGCGCCCCACAGCGCCCTATAGTGCCCCATAGCACCCCATAGCGCCCCATAGCACCCTACAGCACCCTATAGTGCCCCATAGCGCCCTATAGCACCCCATAGCGCCCCACAGCACCCTATAGTGCCCCATAGCGCCCCACAGCACCCCATAGCGCCCCACAGCGCCCTATAGTGCCCCATAGCGCCCCACAGCGCCCCATAGAGACCCCATAGCCGCCCCCACAGCCCCCCTATAGTGCCCCATAGCGCCCTCCAGCCCCCTAGCGCCCCACAGCGCCCCATAGTGCCCTTTTAGCGCCCTTATAGCACCCCCATCGCGTCCATCGCGCCCTTATAGTGCCCCATTAGCGCCCTATCGACCCCATAGCGCCCCCTCGCGCCCCACAGGCCCTATAGTGCCCCCATAGCCCGCCCTATAGCACCCCGAAGAGCCCCCTAGCGCCCCACAGCGCCCTATTTAAAGGTGCCCCATAGTGCCCTATAGCACCCCATAGCGCCCCATAACGCCCCATAACACCCCATAGCGCCCCACAGCACCCTATAGTGCCCCATAGCGCCCTATAGCGCCCCATAGCGCCCCACAGCGCCTATAGCCCCCATAGCGCCCCATAGCGCCCTATAGCGCCCCATAGCGCCCCACAGCGCCCCTATAGTGCCCCATAGCGCCCCATGGCACCCTATAGCACCCCATAGCGCCCCATAGCGCCCCACAGCGCCCTATAGTGCCCCATAGCGCCCTACAGCACCCTATAGTGCCCCATAGCGCCCTATAGCGCCCCATAGCGCCCCATAGCGCCCCACAGCGCCCCATAGCGCCCCATAGCGCCCTACAGCACCCTATAGTGCCCCATAGCGCCCTATAGCGCCCCATAGCGCCCCATAGCGCCCCACAGGCGCCCTATTTATAGTGCCCATAGCGGCCCTACAGCACCCTATAGTGCCCCATAGCGACCCACAGCGCCCCATAGCGCCCCACACCTATTAGTTGCCCCATAGCGCCCTATAGCGCCCCATAGCGCCCCACAGCACCCTATAGTGCCCCACATAGCCGCCCCTATTAGCACCCTCATCATAGCCGCCCCATGAGCCCCACAAGGCACCCCCTTTTATAGCTGCCCCATAGTGCCCTATAGCTGCCCTATGGAACCCTATAGCACCCCATAGCGCCCCACAGCGCCCTATAGCGCCCCATAGCTCCCTGTTTATAGCGCCCATTCGCGCCCCCATCGCCCCATAGACCCCCATCGCCCCACAGCCCCCATTAGCGCCCCACAGCTGCCCCTATAGCGCCCATAGCGCCCCACAGCCGCCCTATAGTGCCCAATAGCCGCCTATAGCGCCCCATAGCGCCCCCCCGCCAGCTGCCTATAGTGCCCCATAGCGCCCCATAGCGCGCCCCATAGCGCCCCATAGTGCCCCATAGTGCCCCATAGCGCCCCATATTGCCCCATAGCGCCCCATAGGCCCCACCAGCAGCCTATCGCACCATAGCGCCCACAGCACCCTATTAGTGCCCATAGCGCCCCATAGCCCACCCCATAGCGCCCCATCGCACCCCACTCAGCGCCCTCTAGTGCCCCATCAGCGCCCTATAGCACCCCATAGCGCCCCATAGCACCCTACAGCACCCTATAGTGCCCCATAGCGCCCTATAGTGCCCCATAGCGCCCCATAGCACCCCACAGCGCCCTATAGTGCCCCATAGCGCCCTGTAGAGCCCCATAATGCCCTATAGCCGCCCATATTATAAACCCCAGCCGCCCCATCTCGCCAAGCACCCTATAGTGCCCCATAGCGCCCTATAGCACCCCATAGCGCCCCACAGCAGCCTATAGTGCCCCATAGCGCCCTACAGCACCCCATAGCACCCCCACAGCTCCCCCACAGCTCCCGTAGCACCCCACAGCACCCCATAGCACCCCATTGCACCCCAGAGCGCCCCACAGCGCCCCATAGAATCCAGTAGCACCCCACAGCGCCCCATAGCACCCCACATCCTCCCACAGCCCCCCACAGCACCCCAGAGCGCCCCATAGCGCCCCATAGCGCCCCACAGCCCCCCACACCCCATAGCACCTCATAGCGCCCCACAGCTCCAATAGCACCCCATAGCACCCCACAGCACCCCATAGCACCTCATAGCGCCCCACAGCTCTCCTTATAGCACCCCATAGCACCCCGCAGCACCCCATAGCACCCCATAGCACCCCATAGCGCCCCATAGACACCCCCAGCCCTATAGACACACCCTATAGACCCTGCGGTGACACCCCCAGCCCTATAGACACCCCCCCACGCCTATAGACACTCAGACCCCCTATACACCCCCTGTGCACCCTATAGACACCCCTGTAGCACCTATAGACAGCCCTAGAGCACCCCATAGGACTCATAGAGCACCCTATAGTACCCCTATAGCACCCTATAATACCGACAGACATCCCTATAGCACCTATAGACAGCTAGAGCACCCCATAGCACCCCATAGCGCCCCACATAGGCCCCATAGCGCCCCCCCGCATCCCACGCACCCCATCGCACCCCACAGCCACCCACAGAGCACCCATAGCGCCCCATAGCTCTCCCACAGCACCCATAGCACCCCATAGCACCCATAGCACCCATAGACAGCCCTAGAACACCCTATAGACAGCCCTCTAGCACCCATAGCACCCAGAGACAGCCCTAGAGCACCCTACAGCACCTATGGCACCCTATAGCACCCCATAGCGCCCTATATCCCCCCCCCTGCCCCACAGCACCCCATAGCACCCCATAACCCCCCATAGCATCCAATTACCCCCACCGGCCCCCCAATATCCCCCCCAGCGCCCCATAGCCGCCCCATAGCGCCCCACAGCACCCCCCAGTCCCCCCTAAGCACTGACCCCCTGACCCCCCATCGCCCCCCATTTCACTGACCCCTGAACCCACAAGCCCCCCACCTGACCCTGCCCCCCCCCCCCCTAGCCCCCCTCTCTCCCTGCCCCTCCCGCTTTCTGCCCCCCTGACCCCACCCCCCACAGCCCCCCATCCTGCCCCTGACCCCACGCTCCCCATATCATGCCCCTGACCCCACAGCCCCCATATCAGCCCCTGCCCCCAGCCCCCAGCCCCCATACCCCCTCATCACCCCTGCCCCACAGCCCCCCATAGCCCCCCCCATATCACCCCTGACCCCACAGCCCCCTAGCCCCCCCATCATTGACCCTGACCCCACAGCCCCCATACACTGACTCGACCCCATAGCCCCATATCGCTGACCCCTGACCCCACAGCCCCCCCTACGCTGACCTATGACCCCACAGCCCCCCATAGCCCCCATATCACTGACCTATGACCCCACAGCCCCCAATATCGCTGACCCCTGACCCCAGCTCCCCATATCGCTGACCCCTGGACCCCACAGCCCCCCATAGCCCCCCATATCACTGACCCCTGACCCCACAGCCCCCATAGCTCCCCCTATCGTTGACCCCTGACCCCACAGCTCCCCATATCACTGACCCCTGACCCCACAGCCCCCCCTATTGCTGACCCCTGACTCCACAGCCCCCCCTATCGCTGACCCCTGACCCCACAGCCCCCTATAGCCCCCCCCTCTCGCTGCCCCCCCCCCCCCGCAGCTGGTTTGACAAATCCTTCACGCTGGTCGTTTACCGGAACGGGAAGCTGGGCGCCAACGCCGAGCACTCGTGGGCTGACGCCCCCATCATTGGGCACATGTGGGAGGTAGGGGGCTGGGGGGCTGGGGGGGGCTGGGGGGGCTCGGGGGGGTCGGGGGAGCTGGGGGGGGTGGGGAGTGGGGACCCCGTATGGGCTCTGTGGGGCGCAGCCACAAAGCACCGCGTGTGGGGGCTCCTGGGGGTGAGGGGTCCCTCTTTGATGGGGGGACCCCTGTTGGGTGAGCACCAGAATGGAGACCCCCAGAATGGGGACCCCCAGGATGGAGACCCCCATTGGCCACCCCCAAAACAAGGACCCTTATTGGCCACCCCCAAAGTGAGGACCCCCATTGGGAGCCCTTAGAATGGAGACCCCCATTGGGAGCCCCCAGAGTGGAGACCCCCATTGGGTGACCCAAAGTGGGGACCCCCATTGGGAACCCCCAGAATGGAGACCACCAGAATGGAGACCCCCATTGGCCACCCCTGAAATGGGGACCCCGAGTTGGGCACCCTGAAGTGAGGACCCCCATTGGGAGCCCTCAGAGCGGAGACCCCCAGAATGGAGACCCCCATTGGCCACCCCAAAAGTGGGGACCCCGAGTTGGGCACCCTGAAGTGAGGACCCCCACTGGGATCCCTTAGAATGGAGACCCCCAATGGTCATCCCCAAAGTGGGGACCCCCATTAGGAGCCCTCAGAGCAGAGACCCCCAGGATGGAGACCCCCATTGGCCACCCCCGAAATGGGGACCCCAAGATGGGCTCCCCTGAAGTGAGGACCCCCATTGGTCACCCCCAGAGTGGGGACCCCCATTGGGACCCCCCAGAGCAGGGACCCCAAGTTGGGCGCCCCCACAGGGTGGACCCCCAGAATGGAGACCCCCTATTGGGCGACGCAGAGTGGGGACCCCCATTGGGAACCCCCAGAATGGAGACCCCCAGAATGGGGACCCCCAGAATGGGGACCCCATTGGCCACCCCCAAAGTGGGGACCCCCATTGGGACCCTTAGAATGGAGACCCCCAATGGTCACCCCC
Organism: Lophura nycthemera; assembly: GCA_021292215.1. Classification (NCBI taxonomy): domain Eukaryota; kingdom Metazoa; phylum Chordata; class Aves; order Galliformes; family Phasianidae; genus Lophura; species Lophura nycthemera. The sequence goes on from JADANK010000888.1 coordinate 10,306, forward strand.
AGAGTGGGGACCCCCATTGGGACCCCCCAGAGCAGGGACCCCGAGTTGGGAACCCCCACAGTGGGGACCCCCAGAATCGAGACCCCCATTGGGTGACCCTGAATGGAGACCCCCCAGGATGGGGACCCCCATTGACCACCCCCAAAGTGGGGACCCGGAGTTGGGCACCCCCAGAGTGGGGACCCCCATTGGGACCCCCCAGAGCAGGACCCCAAGTTGGGCGCCCCCACAGTGGGGACCCCCAGAATGGAGACCCCCTATTGGGCGACCCAGAGTAGGGACCCCTGTTGGGAACCCCCAGAATGGAGACCCCCAGAATGGGGACCCCATTGGCCACCCCCAAAGTGGGGACCCCCGTTGGGAGCCCTTAGAATGGAGACCCCCGCTGGGTGACCCAGAACGGGGACCCCGAGTTGGGAACCCCGCAGCGGGGACCCCCATAGAGACCCCCATTGGGCGACCCTAAATGGAGACCCCCGCTGGTCACCCCCAAAGTGGGGACCCCAAGTTGGGCACCTTGTTGGGGGGCAGGAAGAGGCTGGGGGTCTCCGTGATGGGGGGGGGGCGGTGCTGGGGGGGGGTGTGGGGCGGGGGGGGATTTGGGGGGGGGGGTGGGTTTGGGGGGTTGGGATGTGGGGTGGGATGTGGGGTGGGTGTGGGGCTGGGATGTGGGGCTGGGATGTGGGGTGGGGTTTGTAGGTGGATGTGGGGTGGAATGTGGGTGGGATGTGGGGCTGGGATGTGGGCTGGGTTGTAGGATGGGATGTGGGGTGGGATGTGGGGTTTTGGGGTGTGGGACTGGGGTGTAGGATGGGATGTGGGGTGGGGTGGGTTGGGCTGTGGGGGGGATGTGGGGGGGGTGTGGGGCGGGATGTGGGGCTGGGATGTGGGGCTGGGGTGTGGTGGGATGTGGGGTGGGATGTGGGGGGGGATTGTGGGGCTGGGATGTTGGGGCTGGGGTTGTAGGATGGGATGTGGGGTGGGATGTGGGGTTGTGGGGGCGTGGGACTGGGGGTGAAGGATGGGAGTGGGGTGGGGGTTTGGGGCTGGGGTGTTTAGGGATGGGATGTGGGGTGGGGTTTGTGGGGGTGTGGGGTGGGTTGGGGTGTAGGATGGGATGTGGGGTGGGATGTGGGGTTGGGGTGTGGGGTTGGGGTGTGGGGCTGAGATGTGGGGCTGGGGGTGAGGGTTTGGGATGTGGGGCTGGAATTCGGAGTTGGGATGTGGGGCTGGGGTGTGGGGCTGGGTTGTAGGGTGGGAGGGGGGGTTGGGATGGGGGGCTGGGATGTGGGGCTGGGTTATAGGTTTGGGTTATAGGGTTGGCTATAGGGTTGGTTATAGGGTTGGTTATAGGGTTGGTTATAGGGTTGGTTATAGGGTTGGTTATAGGGCTGGTTATAGGGTTGGTTATAGGGTTGGCTATAGGGCTGGTTATAGGGCTGGTTGTAGGGTTGGCTATAGGGTTGGTTATAGGGCTGGTTATAGGGTTGGTTATAGGGGTGGTTATAGGGTTGGCTATAGGGCTGGTTATAGGGCTGGCTATAGGGTTGGCTATAGGGTTGGTTATAGGGCTGGTTATAGGGCTGGCTATAGGGTTGGTTATAGGGCTGGCTATAGGGCTGGTTATAGGGCTGGCTATAGGGTTGGTTATAGGGCTGGTTATAGGGCTGGTTATAGGGTTGGCTATAGGGTTGGTTGTAGGGTTGGCTATAGGGTTGGCTATAGGGTTGGCTATAGGGCTGGTTATAGGGCTGGTTATAGGGTTGGTTATAGGGTTGGCTATAGGGCTGGTTATAGGGCTGGTTGTAGGGTTGGTTATAGGGGTGGTTATAGGGTTGGCTATAGGGCTGGTTATAGGGTTGGTTATAGGGTTTGTTATAGGGTTGGCTATAGGGTTGGCTATAGGGTTGGTTGTAGGGTTGGTTATAGGGCTGGTTATAGGGTTGGTTATAGGGTTGGCTATAGGGCTGGTTATAGGGCTGGTTGTAGGGTTGGCTATAGGGTTGGTTATAGGGTTGGTTATAGGGCTGGTTATAGGGCTGGTTATAGGGTTGGCTATAGGGCTGGTTATAGGGCTGGTTATAGGGTTGGTTATAGGGGTGGTTATAGGGTTGGCTATAGGGCTGGTTATAGGGTTGGTTATAGGGTTTGTTATAGGATTGGCTATAGGGTTGGCTATAGGGTTGGTTGTAGGGTTGGTTATAGGGCTGGTTATAGGGTTGGTTATAGGGCTGGTTATAGGGCTGGTTATAGGGCTGATTATAGGGCTGGCTATAGGGCTGGTTATAGGGCTGGTTGTAGGGTTGGTTATAGGGTTGGTTATAGGGTTGGTTATAGGGCTGGTTATAGGGTTGGCTATAGGGTCGGCTATAGGGCTAGTTATAGGGTTGGTTATAGGGCTGGTTATAGGGTTGGTTATAGGGCTGGTTATAGGGTTGGCTATAGGATTGGCTATAGGGCTAGTTATAGGGTTGGTTATAGGGCTGGTTATAGGATTGGTTATAGGGCTGCTTATAGGGCTGGCTATAGGGCTGGCTATAGGGCTGGCTATAGGGCCGGCTGTAGGGCTGCTTATAGGGCCGCGTCTCCCTGCCCGCAGTTCATGTTGGCCACGGACGCCTTCGTGCTGGGCTACGGCGAGGGGGGGCACTGCGTGGGGGAACCCGACGAGCGGCTGGCGGCCCCACAGCGCCTGCACTGGGACCTCCCCGATGAGGTGCCTGGCCCCAAAACGCTCTGACCCCAAACACTGCGACCCCAAAGTGCTCTGACCCCAAACACTGCGACCCCAAAGTGCTCTGACCCCAAACACTGCGACCCCAACCTGCTCTGACCCCAAAGTGCTCTGACCCCAACCGCCTCTGACCCCAACCTGCTCTGACCCCAAACGCTGCCACCCCAAAGTGCTCTGACCCCAACCTGCTCTGACCCCAAACGCTGCCACCCCAAAGTGCTCTGACCCCAACCTGCTCTGACCCCAAAGTGCTCTGACCCCAACCTGCTCTGACCCCAAACACTGCGACCCCAACCTGCTCTGACCCCAACCTGCTCTGACCCCAAACACTGCCACCCCAAAGTGCTCTGACCCCAAAGTGCTCTGACCCCAAGTGCTCTGACCCTATAGCTCTGTGACCCCATAGCTCTGTGACCCCATAGTTCTGTGACCCCAAAGTGCTCTGACCCCAAATGCTGCAACCCCAAAGTGCTCTGACCCCAAACACTGCGACCCCAAACACTGCGACCCCAAAGTGTTCTGACCCCATAGCTCTGACCCCAAAGTGCTCTGACCCCACAGCACTGTGACCCCAAAGTGCTCTGACCCCAAAGTGCTGCGACCCCAAACGCTGTGACCCCAAAGTGCTCTGACCCCAAACGCTGCGACCCCAAACACTGTGACCCCAAAGTGCTGTGACCCCAAACACTGTGACCCCAAAGTGCTCTGACCCCAAAGTGCTGCGACCCCAAACACTGTGACCCCAAAGTGCTCTGACCCCATAGCGCTGTGACCCCAAACACTGCGACCCCAAAGTGCTCTGACCCCATAACGCTGTGACCCCAAAACTACAACCCCATAGCTCTGACCCCATAGCGCTGTTACCCCAACGTGCTCTGACCCCAAACGCTGTGACCCCCCATGACCCCATAACTCCTCGTTATCCCCCATGACCCCACTGACCCCATGACTCCTGCTGACCCCATAACCCCCCATGACCCCATAACTCCTCATTACCCCCCATGACCCCCAATGACCCCATGACCCCGATGACCCCATGACCCCCATAACCCCCAATTAACCCCCCATTGACCCCAATAACCCCTGGGACCCCCAGAACCCCCATAACCCCCATAACCCCCCATTTGACCCCAATGACCCCCCCATAACCCCCTTGCCCCCAACCCCCAATTAACCCAGGACCCCCAATAACCCCATAACCCCCCATAACCCCCAACCCCCCAAACCCCCCAACCCCAATAACCCCTCCATTGCCCCCCAATGAACCCCCCCGGTGACCCCATGGACCCCATAACCCCTCCCCTCATTGCCCCCCCAATGACCCCCAGACCCCAATGACCCCCCATAACCCCCCAGGCCCCCCATAACCCCCTGACCCCCATGACCCCCCCATCCCAAACCCCCATTCCCCCCCCTTGCCCCCCCCCCGGGTGCCCCCGACCCCCAAAGGGCCCCAAACCCCCCCCCCAAACCCCCCCCGGAACCCCCCCATGACCCCCAATGAAACCCCATAACCCCAGGACCCCCATGAACCCCCAATGACCCCATAACCCCCGCCCTTGACGCCCCGGAATGAACCCCCGTGACCCCCATGACCCCTAAACCCCCCATTTCCCCCCCCAAACCCCCCATAACCCCCATTTCCCCCCATGCCCCTGGAACCCCATGGACCCCAAACCCCCCAGCCCCCCTACCCCCCCGGGACCCCAAATGACCCCCCCAACCCCTCGGCCCAACCCCTCCCCCCCCCAACCCCTAAACCCGCAGTGCCCCCCGGACCACGGTTGGACCCCTGGCCCTAAGGCCCCTCCACCATTTCCCCCTTGCCCCCCTACCCCCGGAAGGGGCCATAACCTCCCGGCCCCTGCCCCCTAACCCCGACCCCCCCCCCCGCTGCCCCTGGCCCCAACCCCCGGGTTGATGGGAAAAAAAAAAAAAACGGGAAACCGGGAAAAACCCCCCAAAACCCCAATGGCCCCAAGAAGAAAGGGGTGAGGAAAACCCAAAAAGTTGGGGGAATGGGGCGGATAGGAATTGGGAGGAATGGGGGGAAATGGGGGTTTGGGAGGGTGGGGGAAAGGGGCGGACGGGAAGGATTTTGCGGGCTTCCAAGTTAAGGTTGGGGAAGGGGGGGATGGGGGCTGGGGGAAGGGCCCCGAGAAAAATGGGGGCAGGTGGGATTGGGTGGGGAGGAAGTGGGAGGAAGGGGAGGAAGGGGGAGGGGGGAAGGAAGGGGGGCGAAAGGCAGGAGTGCGGGGCAGAAGTAGGGAGGGTGTGAGGAGGATACGGAGAGGAAGTGGGGAGGGGAAAATGGGGAAGGAAGGGGGAGGAAGTTGGGGGGTTGGGGAAGTGGGGAGGAAGTTTGGGGAGGAGTTGGGGAGGAAGAAGGGCCGGACAAAGGCAGGAGTGGGGGCGAAGTAAAGGGAAGGTGTTGAGGAAGGAGAGGAGAAGGAAGTGGGGGGAAGTTGGGGCGGTTGGGGAAAACGGAAAATGGGTTGGGAGGGGAAGGTGGGGGGGAAAGTGGGGAGGAAGTGGGGGGGTGGGGAGGAAGAAGGGGTGGGCAAAGGCAGGACGGGTGGGGGGGAGGAATAGGGGGGTGGGGAGGGTTGGAGGGAAGTTGGGGAGGAAGTTGGGGGGAGGAAGTGGAGGAATGGGAAGAAAGGGCGGAGAAAGGCCGGAGTGTGGGCAAAGTAGGGAGAGTGGAGGAGGATAATGGAGAGGAAGTGGGGGAAGGGGAAATGGAGAGGGAAAGTGGGGTGGAGTGGGGGAGGGAAGTGGGGGAGGAAGTGGGGGAGGAAGAAAGGCGGAAGGGCGGGGGGGCAGAAGTAGGGGGTGTGGAGGAGGGAAAATGGGAGGAAGTGGGGGGAATGGGAGGAAGAGGGGGGAAGGGAAGTGGGGGGAAATAGGGAGGATGTGGAGGAAGAAGGAAAGAGGGGCGGGGAAGCAGTGGGGGGGTTGGGGGGGGGTGGGAGGAAGGGGGGGGAAAGGGGGGTGGGGAAGTGGGGGGAGGAAGAGAGGAGAAAGGCTGGGAAGGCCGGGGCAGAGTAGGGAAAGGGTGGGTGGAGGGGCCCTGGGGGGGTGGGGGAAAAGAAGGGGAAGTGGGGTGAAGGTGGGGGGGAAGGGCGGATTAAAGGGGCGGAAGTGGGGGGGGAAGTGGGGGGGTGGAGGAGGTTGGAGGGAGGGAAGGTGGGGAGGAAGGGGGGGTGGGGGTGGAAGGGAAAGGGGCGGAAAGGGGGAAAGGGGGTGACTGTGGGGGGGCCCGGGGCTGAAAGGCCGGTGGGGGGCGGAAAAAGTAGGGAGGGGTGAGGAGGATTGGAGAGGGGTGGGGGGGTTGGGGTGGGAAGGGGGGTGGGGGGGGCCTGGGGGGGCCTGGGGAGGGAAGAAGGGCGGAGAAAGGCAAGTGGGGGGGGGAAGTAGGGAGGGTGTTGAGGAGAATTGGAAGAAATGGGGGGGAAGGGGGGGGAAAGGGGAGGGTTGGGGAAGGGTGCTTGGGAAGCTTGGGGAATCCTTTGTAACGTAGGCCCAAGCATGGGGAATTAAGGCTTTTTGGGGCGCCTATTGGGCCCAGGGGGATCCTTGGGGAAGGCTGTGGGCGTGGGGGGAGGGCGATGGGCCAAGCCTGGCCCAGTAGGGGTTTGCATTGGGGCCAGCCTTGGGGCAAGCATGGGGCACCTTGGGGCAGCTTGGAACAATTAATGGGGCACTATGGGGCGCTTGGGGCAGCTTGTGGGGCATATGGGAATTAACCCAATGGGTTTTCTATGGGGCAGCTTGGGGCAACCTAGGGGGCAGCTAGGGGGCACAAGGGGACAAATTTGTGGGGGGTCATGGGCGGCTTTGGGGCGGCTATGGGGAACCCACCCAGGGGCCAAAGGGGCCCGGCATTGGACACTATTGGGGCAAATGGGCACTAGGGGCCGCCATGGGGCGGCTATGGGGCAAAGCTATGGGGGCTATGGGGCAACTTATTTGGGGGTCTAGGGGGCGCTTGGGGCAGCCTTGGGCGCTGTGGGCCTTAGGGGCAGGCTTGGGGGCTGGGCTTGGGGCAGGGCTTGGGGGGGGCAGCTTGGGGCAACCCACCCTTGGGGGAGGAAAACTTATGGGGCACTATGGGGCTCTAGGGGGCACTGTGGGGCCTTGGTTGGGGAAGTTGGGTCTAATGGTTGCTTTGGGCACTTGGGGCCGTTGGGCACCTGGGGGGCTAATGGGCTTGGGAACGTTGGGGGCCGGTGGGGCACTGTGGGTTTCTAATGGGGGCTGTGGGGCACTTGTTGGGGGCTATGGGGGGTTTATGGGGCAGCTATGGGGCAGCTGTGGGGCAGCTGTGGGGCAGCTATAGGACATTAATGGGGCCAGTTGGGGAAGCCATGGGGCACTGGGATAGGGACACATGGGGCGCTAATGGGAAATAACCATTGGTGCAATCTATAGGGCAGCTACGGGGCGGCTATGGAACATTCGTGGGGCCGCTATGGGGCAGATATGGCGCTTTCATGGGGCCGCTGTGGGGCGGCAGTGGGGCGGCAGTGGGGCAGCAGTGGGGCAGGCGCCGTCCGTCCCCAGGACAAGGGCGGCTTCTGCCTGACGTACGAGGCGTCGATGACGCGGCTGTTCCGCGCCGGCCGCACCGAGACGGTCCGCTCCTGCACCGCGCAGTCCTGCGCCTTCGTGCGCAGCATGGCCGACCCACAGCAGCACGTGAGGCGGGGGGCGGCCCCACAGGGGTCAGAGGTCACACGGGGTCACGGGGCGTGGGGGGTCACAAGGGCATAAGGGGTCAGCGGTCTTATGGGGTCAGCGGCCATATGGGGTCAGCGGTCATATGGGGTCAGCAGCCATATGGGGTTGCAGGGCGTATGGGGTCACAGGGCGTATGGGGTCACAGGGCATGTGGGGTCAGAGGTCATGTGGGGTCAGAGGTCATGTGGGGTCACAGGGCCCATTGGGAGTCACTGTCTATATGGGGATCGCAGGTCATAGAGGTGGTCCCTGTCCCTACGGGGTCCCTATGGTGTCTGTTCCTATGGTGTCCCTATGGTGTCCCTATGGTGTCCCTATGGTGCCCCTGTCCCTATAGGGGTCCCTATGGTGTCCCTATGGTGTCCCTATGGTGCCCCTGTCCCTATAGGGGTCCCTATGGTGTCCCTATGGTGTCCCTGTCCCTATAGGATTCCCTGTCCCTATGGTGTCCCTATGATGTCCCTGTCCCTATGATGCCCCTGTCCCTACAGTGCCCCTGTCCCTATAAGGGTCCCTATGGTGTCCCTATGGTTGCCCCTGTCCCTATGATGCCCCTGTCCTTACGGTGCCCCTGTCCCTATGTGGGTCCCTGTCCCTATGGTGTCCCAATGGGGTCCCTATGGTATCCCTATGGTGTCCCTATGGTGCCCCTGTCCCTATGGGGTCCCTGTCCCTATGGTGTCCCTGTCCCTATAGGGATCCCTGTCCCTATGGTGTCCCTATGGTGCCGCTGTCCCTCTGTGGGTTCCTATGGTGTCCCTATGGGGTCCCTATGGGGTCCCTGTCCCTATGGTGTCCCTGTTCCTTTTGGGGTCCCTGTCCCTATGGTGTCCCTGTCCCTATAGGGGTCCTTGTCCCTATGGTGTCCCTGTCCCTATAGGGGTCCCTGTCCCTATGGTGTCCCTGTCCCTATAGGGGTCCCTGTCCCTATGGTGTCCCTGTCCCTATAGGGGTCCCTGTTCCTATGGTGTCCCTATGGTGCCCCTGTCCCTATGGTGCCCCTGTCCCTATGGTGTCCCTGTCCCTATAGGGGTCCTTGTCCCTATGGTGTCCCTGTGGTGTCCCTGTCCCTATGGTGTCCCTGTCCCTATAGGGGTTCCTGTCCCTATGGTGTCCCTATGGTGCCCCTATGGTGCCCCTGTCCCTATGGGGGTCCCTGTCCCTATGGTGCCCCTGTCCCTATGGTGCCCCTGTCCCTATAGGGGTCCCTGTCCCTGTGGTGTCCCTATTGTGTTCCTATGGGGTCCCTGTCCCTATGGGGTCCCTATGGTGCCCCTATGGTGCCCCTGTCCCTATAGGAGTCCCTGTCCCTATGGTGTCCCTGTCCCTATAGGGGTCCCTGTCCCTATGGTATCCCTATGGGGTCCCTGTCCCTATGGGGTCCCTGTCCCTATGGTGTCCCTATGGTGTCCCTATGGGGTCCCTGTCCCTATGGTGCCCCTGTCCCTATGGTGTCCCTGTCCCTGTGGGGTCCCTGTCCCTGTGGGTTCCTATGGTGTCCCTATGGTGTCCCTATGGGGTCCCTGTCCCTATGGGGTCCCTGTCCCTATGGTGTCCCTGTCCCTATAGGGGTTCCTGTCCCTATGGTGCCCCTGTCCCTATAGGGGTCCCTGTCCCTATGGTGCCCCTGTCCCTATGGGGTCCCTGTCCCTGTGGGGTCCCTATGGTGTCCCTATGGTGCCGCTGTTCCTCTGTGGGTTCCTATGGTGTCCCTATGGTGTCCCTGTCCCTATGGTGTCCCTATGGGGTCCCTGTCCCTATGGTGTCCCTGTCCCTATAGGGGTCCCTGTCCCTATGGTATCCCTATGGGGTCCCTGTCCCTATGGGGTCCCTGTCCCTATGGTGTCCCTATGGTGTCCCTATGGGGTCCCTGTCCCTATGGTGTCCCTGTCCCTATGGGGTCCCTGTCATTATGGTGTCCCTATGGGG
>JADANK010000889.1:0-11317 GCA_021292215.1 Lophura nycthemera
AAAAAAAAAAAAAAAAAAAAAAAAAAAAAAAAAAAAAAAAAAAAAAAAAAAAAAAAAAAAAAAAAAAAAAAAAAAAAAAAAAAAAAAAAAAAAAAAAAAAAAAAAAAAAAAAAAAAATTTTTCCCCCACCCCAACCAACCCACGGTTTCTGGCGCACAAACCCCACGTAAATGAACCCCCCCCCCCAAACCTTATAGGGTTTTTCCTCCACCCCCACAACCCCCTATATGGGATTTCCTCACCCCCAACACCCTATAGGGTTTCCCCTGACCCCAACCCCATACCAGATCCACGTATTTGAGGCTCTCCACCAGCTTACAGTTGTGGATCTCGAGTCAACGTGTGTCAACATCCTCAGACCCCCCCCAACCTTATAGGGTTTTTCCTCACCCCACAACCAACCTATATGGGATTTCCTCACCCCCACCAACCTACAGGGGGATTCCTTTCCCCAACCACCCATAGGGCTTCCTTTGACCCAATCCCATACCAGATCCACTTGTTTGAGCTTCCACAGGCCTACATTACGTTCTCGTCCAATGTGCTTCCATCGAACGTCCTCAGGACCCGCCACCAACTTTAAGGGTTTTTCCTCACCCCACAACCACCCTATATGGGATTTCCTCACCCCCACCACCCTATAGGGGATTTCCTTTCCCCCAACACCCCATAGGGTTTCCTGGACCCCAATCCCATACCAGATCCACGTGTTTGAGGCTGTTTTGCACTCTTGACCTATCGTCCCATCGACATCCTCACACACCAACCAACCTATATGGGATTTCCTTACCCCATAACCACCCTATATGGGATTTCCTCACCCCCACCACCCTATAGGGTTTCCCCTGACCCCGACCCCATACCAGCCCCACGTGTTTGAGGCTGTCCACCAGCTTACAGTTGTGGATCTCGAGTCGACGTGTGTCGACATCCTCAGACCCCAACCAACTTACAGGGTTTTTCCTCACCCCACAACCACCCTATATGGGATTTCCTCACCCCCACCACCCTATAGGGGATTTCCTTTCCCCCAAGATCCCATACGGTCTTCCTGGACCCCAACCCCATACCAGATCCACGTGTTTGAGGCTGTTGCACTTCTTGACCTCATGCGTCCCATCGACATCCTCACACCCCAACCAACCTATATGGGATTTCCTTACCCCATAACCACCCTATATGGGATTTCCTCACCCCCACCACCATATATGGGATTTCCTTTCCCCCAACACTCCATAGGGTCTTCATGGACCCCAATCCTATACCAGATCCACGTGTTTGAGGCTGTTGCACTTCTTGAATCCACGTGCCTCATCAACGTCCTCAGACCCCTACCAACTTATAGGGTTTTTCCTCACCCCATAACCAACCTATATGGGATTTCCTTTCCCCCAACACCCCATAGGGTCTTCCTGGACCCCGACCCCATACCAGATCCACGTATTTGAGGCTCTCCACCAGCTTACAGTTGTGAATCTCGAGTTGTCGACATCCTCAGCCCTCCACCAACTTATAGGGTCTCTCCTCACCCCACAACCACCCTAATATGGGATTTTCTCACCCCCACCACCCTATATGGGATTTCCTCACCCCCACCACCCTATAGGGTCATCCTGGACCCCGACCCCATACCAGATCCATGTGTTTGAGGCTGTCCAGCAGCTTGCAGTTACAGTTTTTCAGTCGATGTGCCTCATCAACGTCCTCAGCCCCCCACCAACTTATAGGGTTTTTCTTCACCCCACAACCACCCTATATAGGATTTCCTCACCCCCACCACCCCATAGGGTCATCCTGGACCCCGACCCCATACCAGATCCACGTGTTTGAGGCTGTCCAGCAGCTTACAGTTGTGGATCTCGAGTTGTCGACATCCTCAGCCCCCCACCAACTTATAGGGTTTTTCCTCACCCCATAACCAACCTATATGGGATTTCCTCATCCCCACCACCCTATAGGGTCATCCTGGACCCCGACCCCATACCAGATCCATGTGTTTGAGGCTGTCCAGCAGCTTGCAGTTACGGTTTTTCAGTCGATGTGCCTCATCAACGTCCTCAGCCCCCCACCAACTTATAGGGTCTTTCCTCACCCCACAACCAACCTATATGGGGTTTCCTCACCCCCACCACCCTATAGGGGATTTCCTTTCCCCCAACACCCCATAGGGTTTTCCTGGACCCCGACCCCATATCAGATCCACGTACTTGACGCTGTTGCAGCTCTTGAATCCACGTGCCTCATCGACATCCTCAGACCCTAACCAACTTACAGAGCTTTTCCTCACCCCACAACCACCCTATATGGGATTTCCTCACACCCACCACCCTATAGGGTCTTTCTGGACCCCGACCCCATACCAGATCCACGTGTTTGAGGCTGTCCACCAGCTTACAGTTGTGGATCCCGAGTTGTCGACATCCTCAGCCCCCCACCAACTTATAGGGTTTTTCCTCACCCCATAACCAACCTATATGGGATTTCCTTTCCCCCAACACCCTATAGGGTCTTCCTGGACCCCGACCCCATACCAGATCCATGTGTTTGAGGCTGTCCAGCAGCTTGCAGTTACGGTTTTTCAGTCGATGCGCCTCGTCGATGATGACGCACCGCCACTCGATCTCCCTCAGCTCGGGGCAATCAGAGAGGATCATCTCGAAGGTGGTGATCAGAGCATCGAATTTGTAGGCACCAGGGATGAGCCGACCCTATAAAAAAAATCCTAAACTCAATCCCTATAATATCGGGGGGTTTTTTTTGGGGGGGGGGTCTCAGGTCCCCCCTTCATCCCATCGTTGCTGTTAGGAACGCAGATTTGTTTTCTCGTGGTTGGGTTTGGATTTCTGATCCCTTGGTGGAGGTTGGAGTTTGGGATGAGGTTTTATGGGGTTATTTGTGGGGTTTTTATGGGGTTTCAACCTTTTTGTCATCCCCTTGCTTTCCTCCACCCTTAGGAGGATCTAAAAGGGCTTTTATGGGACATTTGTGGGGCATTTATGGCTTGTTTTATAGGGTTTCAGGCTTCATCTCATTCCCTTATCGTCCTCCATCCTCAGAAGGATCTAAAAGGGTTTTTATGGGGATATTTGTGGGGTTTTTATGGGGTTTCAACCTTCTTCTCATCCCCTCGCTTTCCTCCATCCTTAGGAGGATCTAAAAGGGCTTTTATGGGACATTTGTGGGGCATTTATGGCTTGTTTTATAGGGTTTTAGGCTTCATCTCATTCCCTTATCGTCCTCCATCCTCAGAAGGATCTAAAAGGGTTTTTATGGGGATTTGTGGGGTTTTTATGGGGTTTTCAACCTTCTTATCATCCCCTTCCTTTCCTTCACCCTTAGGAGGATCTAAAAGGGCTTTTATGGGACATCTGTGGGGCATTTATGGCTTGTTTTATAGGGTTTTAGGCTTCTTGTCATCCTCCTGTTGTCCTCCACAGTTAGAAGAACCCAAAAGGGTTTTTAAAGGGAGAATATTTATGGGGTTTTTGTGGGGTTTTGAGCCTTCTTCTCATCCCCTTGCTGTCCTCCATCCTTAGGAGGATCTAAAAGGGCTTTTATGGGACATTTGTGGGGCATTTATGGCTTGTTTTATAGGGTTTTAGGCTTCATCTCATTCCCTTATCGTTCTCCATCCTCAGAAAGATCTAAAAGGGTTTTTATGGGGCTCTTATGGGGTTTTTGTGGGGTTTTGAGCCTTTTTATCATCCCCTTGCTGTCCTCCATCCTTAGGAGGATCTAAAAGGGCTTTTATGGGACATTTGTGGTGAATTTATGGCTTGTTTTATAGGGTTTTAGGCTTCATGTCATTCCCTTATCGTCCTCCATCCTCAGAAGGATCTAAAAGGGTTTTTATGGGGATTTGTGGGGTTTTTATGGGGTTTTCAACCTTCTTATCATCCCCTTCCTTTCCTTCACCCTTAGGAGGATCTAAAAGGGCTTTTACGGGACATTTGTGGGGCATTTATGGCTTGTTTTATAGGGTTTTAGGCTTCTTGTCATCCTCCTGTTGTCCTCCACAGTTAGAAGAACCTAAAAGGGTTTTTATGGGGATATTTATGGGGTTTTTGTGAGGTTTTGAGCCTCCTTATCATCCCCTTCCTTTCCTTCACCCTTAGGAGGATCTAAAAGGGCTTTTATGGGACATTTGTGGGGCATTTATGGCTTGTTTTTTAGGGTTTTAGGCTTCATCTCATTCCCTTATCATTCTCCATCCTCAGAAGGATCTAAAAGGTTTTTTGTGGGGATATTTATGGGGCTTTTATGGGGTTTTGAGCCTTCTTCTCATGCCCTTGTTGCCCTCCATCCTCAGTAGGATCTAGAAGGGTTTTTATGGGGATATTTATGGGGTTTTAATGGGGCTTTTATGGGGTTTTGAGCTTTCTCATCATCCCCTTGCTGCCCTCCATCCTCAGGAGGATCTAGAAGGGTTTTTATGGGGATATTTGTGGGGTTTTTATGGGGTTTTGAGCCTTTTTCTCATCCCCTTGCTGTCCTCCAACCTCAGAAGTATCTAAAAGAGTTTTTATGGGGATATTTATGGGGTTTTTATGGGGTTTTGAGCCTTCTTCTCATCCCCTTGCTGCCCTCCATCCTCAGTAGGAGCCAAAAGGGTTTTTATGGGGACATTTATGGGGTTTTTATGGGGTATTTATGGGGTTTTGAACCTTCTTATCATCCCCTTCCTTTCCTCCACCCAATAGGAGAATCTAAAAGGGTTTTTATGGGGATATTTGTGGGGTTTTTATGGGGCTTTTATAGGATTTTTATGGGGCTTTGAGCCTTCTTCTCATCCCCTTGCTGTCCTTCATCCTCAATAGGATCTAAAAGGGTTTTTATGGGGATATTCATGGGGTTTTTATGGGGTTTTGAGCCTTCTTCTCATCCCCTTGCTGTCCTTCATCCTCAGTAGGATCAAAAAAGGTTTTTATGGGGACATTTATGGGGTTTTTATGGGGTATTTATGGGGTTTTGAGCCTTCTTATCGCTCCCCTCTTGGCCCTCTGCCTCAAAACAACCCAAATGTCTTTTTTTGGGGTATATTACGGGATTTTTGACCCTTTCCTTACCCTGGAATCCTTACAGTACATCTCGTACTGTTGAATCATCTGCCTGGAAGCCAGGCTGCCGTGATAAACGATGCTGTTCATTTCAGTCCAAGTGTTGAATTCCCTTTCCCAATTAGTGATGGTGGAAAGAGGGGCGATGACCAGGAAAGGGCCCCGGATTCCCACGTTGGAAACTTCCTGCAGGAAGGCGATGGACTGGATGGTTTTTCCCAATCCCATCTCGTCGGCCAGGATGCAGTTCTGCCTGCATTTGAAGGGGGGGACACAAAAAACGGGGGTGAGGGGGGGAGGGACATAAAAAAAGGGGGTAAGGGACACAAAAAAGGGGGTGGGGGGGGAAGGACACAAAAGAATTGGGTGAGGGACACAAAAAAGGGGGTGAAGGACACAAAAAAAGGGGGTGAGGGACACAAAAAAAGGGGGGGAGGGGGGGGGGAAAAAAAAAAAAAAAAAAAAGGGGTAGGGGGAGGAAGGGACAAAAAAAAAAGGGGGTGAGGACAAAAAAAAAGGGGTGAGGGGGGGAGGGACACAAAAAAAGGGGGGGAGGGACACAAAAAAAGGGGGGGGGGGGGTGAAGGACACAAAAAAAAAGGGTGGGGACACAAAAAAGGGGGGGAGGGGGGGAGGGACACAAAAAAAGGGGTGAAGGGGAGGGACAACAAAAAAGGGGTGAGGGACCAAAAAAAAGGGGGGAGGGGACACAAAAAAAAGGGGGGAGGGACAACAAAAAAGGGGAGGGACAAAAAAAAAAAAAAAAAAGGGGGGGAGGGGAAGGGGAGAAAAAAAGGGGGGGAAGGGAGGGAGGACAAAAAAATTGAGGTAGGAACAAATTTGGAAAAAAAAAGGAAACAAAAAATGTGAGACACAAAAAAAGGGAGTGGGAAAAAAGGGGGGATGGGAGGGAGCGGACAAAGAGGTTGAAACAAAAAAGGGGGGAGGAAAAAAAAGGGGGAGGGGGAGGAACACAAAAAAAAGGGGGGAGGGACACAAAAAAAGGGGGTGAGGGACACAAAAAAAGGGGGTGGGGGGAGGGACACAAAAAAAGGGGGTGGAGGGGGGGAGGGACACAAAAAAAGGGGGTGAGGGACACAAAAAAGGGAAAAAAAAGGACACAAAAAAAAACAACAAAAAAAGGGAGAGAAAAAAAAAAGGGGTGAGGGGGGGAGGGACACAAAAAAAGGGGGTAGGTGGGGGAGGGATAGCGAGAAAAATGGGGGAGGGACACAAAAAAAGGGGGGGAGGGACACAAAAAAGGGGGTGGGGGAGAGGTGATACAAAAAAGGGGGTAGGGGAAACAAGAAGTGGTTGAGGGGGAGTGACAAAAAGGGGGTGATGGGGCAGGACACAAAAGCATTGGTGAGGACACAAAGAGGGTGAGGACAACAAAAAAGGGGGGAGGGGGGGAGGGACGACAAAAAAAGGGAGTGAGGGGGGATTGAACAAAAAAGAGGGGAGGCACAAATTAGGGAGTGGTTGTGGAGCACAAAAAAGGGGTAGGACAACCAAAGACAAGAGCTGGGTTATTTTACGACCACAAAACAAGGGTTGTTTGAGGCAAAAACAAACAAGTTGTGTTAGGATGCCTTGATGGTGACAGTGATGCTGATGCTCACCTGTTGTACCAGTTGAAAAGCAGCCAGTTGACCCCTTCCAGCTGATATTCACGGAGCTGGTTGTGGTTTTTGTACTCGTGGGATGATTCCAGTTTCTTCCAAGAGCCGGCTTGAGGACGGGGCTGTAGGGGAGGGGGGAAAAGGGGGGGGAAAAAAGGGGTTAAATGTTGATGATGGAATGGAGAGAAGCCTTGAGAGGTGGAAGAAAGGGGTAAAATTCAGGGGGAACTCAAGGGGTGGGGAAATAATGGGGTTCAGCTCAGCTAAGTGCAAGTTTTTGGTATTTTGGGCTGGAGGAATAAAGGCTGGGAGGGGAGGAATCATAGGAATACAGACTGGGAGGAATAAAATCCTTGAGTGCAGCCCTGTAGAGGAGGAGCTGGGGGCTCTGGGGGGTGAAAAGTTGTTTTGGGAGTGACTGGAACAGCCTCAAGCTGCACCTGGGGGAGTTTGGTTTGGATATTAGGGAGAAAATCTTTGCAGGAAGGGTTTTGAAGCTGGAATGGCCTCAAGTTGCACCTGGGGGAGTTTGGTTTGGATATTGGGGAGAAAATCTTTGGATATTAGGGAGAAAATCATTGCAGGAACGGTTTTGAAGCTGGACTGGCCTCAGGTTGCACCTGGGGGAGTTTGGTTTGGATATGGGGGAGAAAATCTTTGGATATTGGGGAGAAAATCTTTGCAGGAAGGGATTTGAAGCTGGAACAGCCTCAGGTTGCACCTGGGGGAGTTTGGTTTGGATATCAGGGAGAAAATCTTTGCAGGAAGGGATTTGAAGCTGGAATGGCCTCGAGTTGCACCTGGGGGAGTTTGGTTTGGATACTGGGGAGAAAATCTTTGGATATTAGGGAGAAAATCTTTGCAGGAAGGGATTTGAAGCTGCAATGGCCTCGAGTTGCACCTGGGGAAGTTTGGTTTGGATACTGGGGAGAAAATCTTTGCAGGAAGGGATATGAAGCAGTGGAACGGCCTCGAGTTGCACCTGGGGGAGTTTGGTTTGGATATTGGGAGAAAATCTTTGCAGGAAGGGATCTGAAGCTGGAATGGCCTCAGGTTGCACCTGGGGAAGTTTAGTTTGGATATTGGGGAGAAAATCTTTGCAGGAAGGGATCTGAAGCTGGAACGACCTCGAGTTGCACCTGGGGGAGTTTGGTTTGGATATTGGGGAGAAAATCTTTGCAGGAAGGGATTTGAAGCTGGAACAGCCTCAGGTTGCACCTGGGGGAGTTTGGTTTGGATATTGGGGAGAAAATCTTTGCAGGAAGGGATTTGAGGCACTGCAATGGCCTCAAGTTGCACCTGGGGAAGTTTAGTTTGGATATTGGGAAAAAATCTTTGGATATTAGGGAGAAAATCTTTGCAGGAAGGGATTTGAAGCTGGAACGGCCTCAGGTTGCACCTGGGGAAGTTTGGTTTGGATATTGGGGAGAAAATCTTTGGATATTAGGGAGAAAATCTTTGCAGGAACGGTTTTGAAGCTGGACTGGCCTCGAGTTGCACCTGGGGGAGTTTGGTTTGGATACTGGGGAGAAAATCTTTGCTGGAAGGGATTTGAAGCTGCAATGGCCTCAGGTTGCACCAGGGGAAGTTTAGTTTGGATATGGGGGAGAAAATCTTTGCAGGAAGGGATTTGAAGCTGGAACGGCCTCAGGTTGCACCTGGGGGAGTTTGGTTTGGATATTGGGGAGAAAATCTTTGCTGGAAGGGTTTTGAAGCACTGAAATGGCCTCAAAATGCACCTGGGGGAGTTTGGTTTGGATATTGGGGAGAAAATCTTTGCAGGAAGGGATTTGAAGCTGGAATGGCCTCAAGTTGCACCAGGGGAAGTTTAGTTTGGATATTGGGGAGAAAATCTTTGCAGGAAGGGCTTCCATGGAGGAGGTGGTGGAGTCACCAGGCCTGGATGTGTTTAAAAACGAGCTGCTGAGGTGATTTAGCTGAGGGTTGTGTTAGAGTTCGGATGGTTTGGTTGGGTCCTGCTTGGACTCGATGACCTTTAAGGTCTTTTCCAAGCTGAAGGTGTGATTTTAAGGATTCTGTGATGGGGTTGTGAACCTAAAAAAGGGGGTGAGGGGAGGCCCACCAAACGTTTGAGCTCCGGATGGCGTGCTTGGATCCGTTTGAATTCCCCAATCTTCCCTTCGTCCACGTCCTCCTTCAGCTCCCAGGTGCTGTCCTCGTAGGGCAGGGAGCACCACTTCACCAGGTAATAAACCACGGGCTGAGGATGGGGGATTAAAAAAAGGAAAAAAAGGGGGTTTGGTCGTTAAGGACAGCATTTATAGGATCACAAAACTGATGTGTGTGTCCTACACCCCCTGCTCACCTCCCCGTTGTCTTTATCAACGCTGTGTGACTCGTCCAGGATCCGATCCACCTCCACGTAGTCGGGGTTGAAAGGCTCCTCATCCTTTTTTTTAAAGTGGAAAAAATAAAGGGTGAGGATCCAAACGTGGCATTTTTAGCCCCAAAAAAAACAAAAATCAACCCCCCCCCCCCCCAGGGAGGTTCACCTCGTGGAAGAAGTGCCTCATCTGTGTCATCTTGGTCTTGAAGCGTTTGAGCTTCTGGTGGATCCTCTTGTCTTTCTCCAGCTGGTCGATGGTGGCCCACTCGCAGTGCAAGTAGGAGCTGAAGGGGAGAAAAAGTGGGGGGTTTTAAAGGGATTTGGGGGATCCCAAAGGGATGTGGGGGACCCCAAAGGGATGTGGGGGGTCCTAAAGGGATGTGGGGGACCCCAGAAAAGGGACACTGAGAAACTAAGAGGCCAAAGGGATGTGGAGGACCCAAAAAGGAATGTAGGAGACCCTAAAGGGCGAACCCTAAAGGGATGTGGGGGACCCTAAAGGGACTTTTGGGGATCCCAAAGGGATTTAGGGGACCCTATAGCAATGTGAAGACCTCAAAAGGATGAGGAGAAACCCCGGAAAAGGGACACTGAGAAAGCAAGAGCCCAAAGGGATGTGGAGGATCCCAAAAGGAACATGGAGGACCCCAAAGGGAGGACCCTAAAGGGATGTGGGGGACCCTAAAGGGACTTTTGGGGACCCCAAAGGGATGTGGCGGGTCCTATAGCAATGTGAAGACCCCAAAAGGATGAGGAGAAACCCCGGAAAAGGGACACTGAGAAAGCAAGAGCCCAAAGGGATGTGGGGGACCCCAAAAGGAACGTGGAGGGCACCAAAGGAAGGACCCTAAAGGGATGTGGGGGGTCCTAACGCAATGTGAAGACCCCAAAAGGATGAGGAGAAACCCCAGAAAAGGGAAACTGAGAAACCAAGAGCTTAAAGGGATGTGGAGGATCCCAAAAGGAACGTGGAGGACCCCAAAGGGAGGACCCTAAAGGGATGTGGGGGATCCCAAAGGGATTTAGGGGACCCTATAGCAATGTGAGGACCCCAAAAGGATAGGAGAAACCCCAGAAAAGGGACACTGAGAAACCAAGAGCCCAAAGGGACGTGGAGGATCCCAAAAGGAACGTGGAGGACACCAAAGGAAGGACCCTAAAGGGATGCGGGGGACCCTAAAGGGACTTTCGGGGACCCTAAAGGGATGTGGGGGACCCTATAGCAATGTGAAGACCCCAAAAGGATGAGGAGAAACCCCGGAAAAGGGACACTGAGAAACTAAGAGGCCAAAGGGATGTGGAGGATCCCAAACGGAGGACCCTAAAGGGACATGGAGGACTCCAAAGGGATTTGGGGGATCCCAAAGGGATCTGGGAGGTCCTACAGCAATGTGAAGACCCCAAAAGGATGAGGAGAAACCCCAGAAAAGGGACACTGAGAAAGCAAGAGGCCAAAGGGAACATGGAGGATCCGAAAAGAAACGTGGAGAATCCCAACAGGGAGGACCCTAAAGGGATGTGGGGGACCCCAAAGGGATGTGGGGTATCCTAAAGGGATGTGGGGGATCCTAAAGCAACGTGAAGACCCCAAAAGGATGAGGAGAAACCCCAGAAAAGGGACACTGAGAAACCAAGAGCCCAAAGGGATGTGGGGGACCCCAAAAAGGAATATAGGGGACCCTAAAGGGAGGACCCTAAAGGGACGTGGGGGACCCCAAAGGGATTTGGGGGATCCTAAAGCAACGTCAAGACCCCAAAAGGATGCATAGAGCTCCAGGAGAGCCAGAGAACCTGCTGGGGTCCAACAAGGAGCCACAGAGCACTCACTAATTCTTATATTTGACGAAGAATTCCTCTGATTCTGTCAACTGCCCCGACGGGAGCTGCCAAAAGGAAAAAAAAAAGGAGATGTTAACAGCTGCCAAAAGCCCCTTCCCCTATTTATGGGGTCATAAATTGTTCCCCTCACCTCCTTTTTAACCACCCTCATGGACAGGACTTTGTCCACGATGGCCGCGTCCTCCTCGCTGGGATTCTCCTGGAAAAGAGGAAGGAAATTGAGATAAAACAGAGGAAAAATAACCGACCTTGAGGGTGACGAAGGTGAAGGATGGAGAGGAAGGTCCCCCTACCACAAAAAATTGCATGGAGGGCAACGTTTCGCCCTCTGGCTCCGGTTCTGGGGCGGGGGGTTGTGGGGCAGGGGGCTGCTCGGCACGCACGGGCCCCGTAACGTCCAGCTCTTCATCCTCCTCATCGTCAGTGATCTTGATGTCTAAACCCGGTGATTT
>JADANK010000890.1:0-11661 GCA_021292215.1 Lophura nycthemera
GGGGGTTTTTGGGGAAACCCACAGGTCTGGGGGGAAATCCCACAGGTTTGGGGTCAAATTCCAGACATCTGGGGGAAAATCCCACAGGTTTGGGGGAAATCCCATGGTTTTGGGGGGGAAATCCCACAGGTTTGGGATCAAATCCCAGACATCTGGGGGGAAATCTCACAGGTTTGGGGGAAATCTCACAGATTTGGGGGAAATCCCACAGTTTTGGGGGAAATCCCACAGTTTTGGGGGGGAAGACTGAAGTTTTGGGGTCAAATCCCACAGGTTTGGGTTGAAATCCCACAGTTTTGGGGTCAAATCCCCCGGGTCTGGGGGAAATCCCAGACATCCGGGGGGAAATCTCACAGGTTTGAGAGGAAAACCAAAGTTTTGTGGTCAAATCCCACAAATCTGGGGGGAAACCACCTGGATTTGGGGTCAAATCCCACAGTTTTGGGGGGAAATCCCACAGATTTGGGGGGGAAAACTGAAGTTTTGGGGTCAAATCCCACAAGTTTGGGGGGAAATCCCACAGGTTTGGGGTCAAATTCCAGACATCTGGGGGGAAATCCCACAGATTTGGGGGGGAAGACTGAAGTTTTGGGGTCCAATCCCACAGGTTTGGGGTCAAATCCCACAGGCTTGGGGTCAAATCCCACAGATTTGGGGGGAAAACCAAAGTTTTGGGGTCAAATCCCACAAGTTTTGGGGGAAACCGCCTGGATTTGGGGTCAAATCCCACAGGTTTTGGGGGAAATCCCACAGATTTGGGGGGAAAACTGAAGTTTTGGGGTCAAATCCCACAGGTTTGGGGTCAAATCCCAGAGATCTGGGGGGAAAACCGAAATTTTGGGGTCAAATCCCACAGGTTTGGGTTGAAATCCCACAGTTTTGGGGTCAAATCCCCTGGATTTGGGGTGAAATCCCAAAGTCTGTGGGTCCAGTCCCACAGTTCTGCAGTCAAAAAGCCACGCCGGGGCCACGTGAAACCATTTTGGGGCCAATCGGAGCCATTTTGGGGCCACGGCAACCATTTTGGGGCCAATTTTAGCCATTTTGGGGCCATTTAAGTCCGTTTGGGGGCCATTCTGGGGCCATTTTGGGGCAAATTAAGCAGATTTTGGGGCTTTGGGGTACCTTGGTGTGTCAATCTTGGAGCTGGGCATCTCGACCACCTTACAGGGGCCATTTTGGGGCCATTTCTAGCCATTTTGGGACCATTTTTAACCATTCTGGGGCCATTTTGGGGCCATCTCAACCCATTTTGGAGCCATTTTAAGACATTTTGGGGTCATTTTGGGGCAAAATTAAGCGGATTTTGGGGCCGTGCTTCCCCAGTCTTTGGAGCGGGGCACTCCACCCCACAGGGTCTTTGGGGCCATTTCTAACCATTTTGGGGCCATTTTTAACCATTCTGGGGCCATTTTGGGGTCATCCATCTCAACCCATTTCGGAGCCATTTTAGGAGATTTTGGGGTCATTTTGGGGCAAATTAAGCGGATTTTGGGGCCGTTGGGTACTTTGGCGTGGCCGTGCTTGCCAGTCTTGGAGCTGGGCATCTCCACCATCTCACAGGGGCCATTTTGGGGCCATTTCTAACCATTTTGGGGTCATTTTTAACCATTCTGGGGCCATTTTGGGGCATCTGAAGCCATTTTGGAGCCATTTCAAGACATTTTGGGGCCATTTTGGGGCAAATTAAGCGGATTTTGGGGCAGTTGGGTACCTTGGTGTGGCCGTAGCTTGCCGTCTTTGGGCTGGGCTCCGACCACTTACAGGGGGCCATTTTGGGGGCCATTTCTTTTACCATTTTGGGGGGCCCCTCAAACCCATTTGGAGGGCCATTTCAGACATTTTGGGGCCATTTAGGGGCAAATTAAGCAGATTTTGGGGCCGTTGTGTACCTTGGCGTGGCCATGCTTGCCAGTCTTGGAGCTGGGCATCTCGACCATCTTACAGTGGCCATTTTGGGGCCATTTCTAACCATTTTGGGACCATTTTTAGCTATTCTGGGCCCATCTCAACCCATTCTGGAGCCATTTTAAGACATTTTGGGGGCATTTTGGGGCAAATTAAGCAGATTTTGGGGCCATTGGGTACCTTGGCGTGGCCGTGCTTGCCTGTCTTAAAACTGGACATCTCGACCATCTTACAGGGGCCATTTTAGGACCATTTTTAACCATTTTGGAGCCATTTTGGGCTCATTTTTAGCCATTCTGGGCCCATCTCAACCCATTTTGGAGCCATTTTAAGACATTTTGGGGCCGGGGCAAAAAACCAAGGGGCCAACCGGGGGGGGCCGGCGCCATTTTGGGGCAAAATTCCAATTCGGGGCCATTTTGGGGCCATTTCTTACCATTTTGGGGCCATCTCAACCCATTTTGGAGCCATTTTAGGAGATTTTGGGGCCATTTTGGGGCAAATTAAGCGGATTTTGGGGCCGTTGGGTACCTTGGTGTGGCCGTGCTTGCCAGTCTTGGAGCTGGACATCTCGACCACCTTACAGGAACCATTTTGGGGCCAATTCTACCCATTTTGGGGCCATTTCTAACCTTTTCGGGGGCCTTTTGGGGCCTCCACTCAACCCCATTTTTTGAGGGCATTTTAGAACTGGGGGGCCATTTGGGGCAAATTAAGCAATTTTTGGGGCTTTGGGTAAAGGGGGGTCAACTTGGGCTGGACCTCACAATCCTAAGTGGCCCATTTTGGGGGCCATTTTCTGACCATTTGGGGGCCCTTTCTAACCATTCTGGGGTCATTTTGGGGCCATCTCAACCCATTTGGAGCCATTTTAAGACAGTTGGGGGCCATTTTTGGGGGCAAATAAAGAATTTTTGGGGCAGTTGGGTAACCTTGCCGGGGCCCGTGCTTCCAGTCCTGGAGCGGAATCTCGACCATCACAACAGGGGGCCATTTTGGGGCCTTTTAACCATTTTGGGGTCTTTTTAAAAACCTTTTCTGGGGGCCTTTTGGGGCTCGAAGCCTTTGGGGGCCATTTTTAAAAGCATTTGGGGCCATTTTGGGGCAAATAAAGCGGATTTTGGGGCCGTTGGGTACCTTGGTGTGGCCGTGCTTGCCAGTCTTGGAGCGGACTCCGACAATCACACAGGGCCATTTTGGGGCCATTTCTAACCATTCTGGGGCCATTTGGGGGCCATCTCAACCCATTTCGGAGCCATTTTAAGACATTTTGGGGCCATTTTGGGGGCAAAATAATCCAATTTTGGGGCTGCTGGATACCTTGGTGTGGCCGTGCTTGACAGTCTTGGAGCTGGGCAACCCGACCATCACACAGGGGCCATTTTGGGGCCATTTTTAACCATTCTGGGGCCATTTTGGGGCCATCTCAACCCATTTCGGAGCCATTTTTAGACATTTTGGGGCCATTTTGGGGCAAAATAATCCAATTTTGGGGCTGCTGGATACCTTGGCGTGGCCGTGCTTGCCAGTCTTGGAGCTGGACATCTCCACCATCTTACAGGGGCCATTCTGGGGCCATTTCTAACCATTCTGGGGTCATTTTGGGGCCATCCATCTCAACCCATTTTGGAGCCATTTTAAGACATTTTGGGGCCATTTTGGGGCAAATAAAGCGGATTTTGGGGCCGTTGGGTACCTTGGCGTGGCCGTGCTTGCCAGTCTTGGAGCTGGACATCTCGACCATCACACAGGGGCCATTTTGGGGCCAATTCTAACCATTCTGGGGCCATTTTGGGGTCATCCATCTCAACCCATTTCGGAGCCATTTTAAGACATTTTGCGGTCATTTTAGGGCAAATAAAGCCAATTTTGGGGCCATGCTTGCCAGTCTTGGAGCTGAACATCTCGACCATCACACAGGGGCCATTTTGGGGCCATTTCTAACCATTTTGGAACCATTTTGGGGCTCATTTTTAGCCATTCTGGGGCCATTTTGGAGCCATTTTAAGACATTTTGGGGCCACTCTGGGGCAAAATAATCCAATTTTGGGGCTGCTGAATACTTTGGTGGGGCCGTGCTTGCCAGTCTTGGAGCTGGACATCTCGACCATCACACAGGGACCATTTTGGGGCCATTTCTAACCATTCTGGGGCCATTTTGGGGTCATCCATCTCAACCCATTTCGGAGCCATTTTAAGACATTTTGGGGTCATTTTAGGGCAAATAAAGCAGATTTTGGGGCCGTGCTTGCCAGTCTTGGAGCTGGGCATCTCGACCATCTCACAGGGGCCATTTTGGGGCCATTTCTAACCATTTTGGGGCCATTTTAGGGTCATTTTTAGCCATTCTGGGGCCATCTCAACCCATTTTAAGACATTTTGGGGCCATTTTGGGGCAAATTAAGCTGATTTTGGGGCCGTTGGGTACCTTGGCGTGGCCGTGCTTGCCAGTCTTGAAACTGGACATCTCGACCACCTTACAGGAGCCATTTTGGGGCCATTTCTAACCATTCTGGGGCCATTTGGGGGTCATCCATCTCAACCCATTTCGGAGCCATTTTAAGACATTTTGGGGCCATTTTGGGGCAAAATAATCCAATTTTGGGGCTGCTGCATACCTTGGTGTGGCCGTGCTTGACAGTCTTGGAGCTGGGCAACTCGACCATCACACAGGGGCCATTTTGGGGCCATTTTTAGCCATTCTGGGGCCATTCTGAGCCCATCCCAACCCATTTTTACCCATTCTGGGGCCATTTTGGGGCAAATTAAGCGGATTTTGGGGCCGTTGGCTACCTTGGCGTGGCCGTGCTTGCCAGTCTTGGAGGTGGACATCTCGACGATCTTACAGGGGCGGCCCTTGAGCACCACGAAGCCGTTCTTACGCAGAGCTGAGCACTGCATGGGGAACGTGGCCGAGGCGCCCGCGTCGCCGGTCTCGAAGTCCAGGTCGTCCGCCATGCTGCCGAGCGCCGCTGCGGGGGGAGGACGGGGTCAGAGGGATCCCAAAATGGGGGGAAGGGGGGGAACGAGGGGGTCTATGGGGAGATCCGTGGGGGGAGGAATGGGGGGAGCCAATGGGGAACCGCAGGCTCAATGGGGGAACCCAAGGCGGAATCCTAATAGGGAACACGAATGGGGAATCCCAATGGGGACCAAGACCCAATGGGGGACCCCAAAATGGGGAGGGGGGCAACAGGAGGGTCTATGGGGAGACCCATGGGGTGAGGATTGGGGGAGCCTCAGTCTCAGTGGGGGAACCCAATGAGGAATCCTAATAGAGAACCCTAATGGGGAACCCCAATGGGGACCCAATGGAGACCAAAATCCCAATGGAGGACCCCAAAATGGGGAGGGGGGGGAAACAAGAGGGTCTATGGGGGAGATCCATGGGGGGAGGAATGGGGGGAGCCAATGGGGAACCGCAGGCTCAATGGGGGAACCCAAGGAGGAATCCTAATAGGGAACCCGAATGGGGAACCCCAATGGGGACCCAAACCCAATGGAGGACCCCAAAATGGGGAGGGGGGGGAAATAAGAGGGTCTATGGGGAGATCTATGGGGTGAGGAATGGGGGGAGCCAATGGGGGGCCTCAGTCTCAATGGGGGAACCTCAATAGGGAACCCTAATGGGGAAACCCAACACAGAACCCCAATGGGGACCCCAACCCTAATGGGGGAACTCAACCTCAAAGGGGGACCCCAAAGGGGGAGGGGGGGAAATAAGAGGGTCTATGGGGAGATCCATGGGGGGAGCCAATGGGGAACTTCATTCTCAATGGGGGAACCCAAGGAGGAATCCTAATAGGGAACCCTAATGGGAAACCCCAACACAGAAACCCAATGGGGACCAAAATCCCAATGGAGGACCCCAAAATGGGGAGGGGGGGGAAACAAGAGGGTCTATGGGGAGATCCATGGGGGGAAGGGGGGGAGCCAATGGGGAACCGCAGTCTCAATGGGGGAACCCAAGGAGAAATCCTAATAGGGACCCCAAATGGGGAACCCCAATGGTGACCCAATGGAGACCAAAACCCCAATGGAGGACCCCAAAATGGGGAGGGGGGGAAATAAGAGGGTCTATGGGGAGATCCATGGGGGAGGAATGGGGGGAGCCAATGGGGAACCGCAATCTCAAGTAGGGAACCTCAATGGGGAACCCTAATGGGGAAACCCAACACAGAACCCCAATGGGGACCCCAACCCTAATGGGGGACTTCAATCTCAATGGGGGACCCCAAAGTGGGGAGGGGGGGGAAATAAGAGGGTCTGTGGGGAGATCCATGGGGGAGGAATGGGGGGAGCCAATGGGGAACCGCAGGCTCAATGGGGGAACCCAAGGAGGAATCCTAATAGGGAACCCAAATGGGGAACCCCAATGGGGACCCAATGGAGACCAAAATCCCAATGAGGGACCCCAAAATGGGGAGGGGGGAGAACAAGAGGGTCTATGGGGAGATCCACGGGGTGAGGAATGGGGGAGCCAATGGGGAACCGCAGTCTCAATGGGGGAACCCAAGGAGAAATCCTAATAGGGAACCCAAATGGGGAATCCACAATGGAAACCCAATGGAGACCAAAACCCCAATGGAGGACCCCAAAATGGGGAGGGGGGGGAAAAAGAGGGTCTATGGGGAGACCTATGGGGTGAGGAATGGGGGGAGCCAATGGGGGGCCTGCAGTCTCAATGGGGGAACCCAAGGAGAATCCTAATAGGGACACCCAAATGGGGAACCCCAATGGAAACCCAATGGAGACCAAAACCCCAATGGAGGACCCCAAAATCCCATTATTAGCCTCAAATCTCCCATTATTAACCCCAAATTTCCCATTATTAACCCCAAATCTCCCTTTATTAATCCCAAATCCCCACTAATTATTAATCCTAAATCCCACTATTAATCCCAAATCCCATTATAACCCCAAACCCCCCATTATTAGCCCCAAAATCCCATTAATTAACCCCAAGTCTCCCATCATTAGCCCCAACCCCATTAATTATTAACCCCAAACCCCCATTATTAGCCCCAAATCCTATTATTAGCCCCAAATCTCCCATTATTCAACCCCAAAGTCCCCACTAATTATTAATCCTAAATCCCACTATTAATCCCAAATCCCATTATAAACCCCAAACCCCCCATTATTAGCCCCAAAATCCCATTAATTAACCCCAAATCCCCATCATTAGCCCCAACCCCACTAATTATTAACCCCAAACCCCCATTATTAGCCCCAAATCTCCCATTATTCACCCCAAATCCCCACTAATTATTAATCCTAAATCCCACTATTAATCCCAAATCCCATTATTAACCCCAAACCCCCCAATTATTAGCCCCAAAATCCCATTAATTAATCCCAAGTCCCCATTATTAGCCCCAAATCCCACTAATTATTAACCCGACCCCATTAATTATTAACCCCCAAATCCCCCATTAATTATTAACCCCAAACTCCATTAACCATTAACCCCAAACCCTACTAATTATTAACCCCCAAACCCCATTAATTATTAACCCTAATCCCCCCCACGCCACCCACGTGATCCCCCCACCCACGTGACCCTCCCCTCACCCACGTGACTCCCCCCCCTTCACCCCCCAACCCTGGGGGCTCCCACTGCGCCGCGCCGGAAGTGGGGGAGAGCGGCACCGGAAGTGCGCACCACATGGCTGCCCTCACTTCCGGTGCTGGTGATTCAGCGGCCGCCACCACCGCTGTGTAAATGGGGGGTGCGGCGGAACCCTTCCCCCCCCGGAACAGCGTAATGGTACGGCCCGGCTCAATGCTATCCTATGGGAGGACGCTACCATTGCACAGCGTGGGGGGGGGGGGCGGATTCAAATTTGAACCCCCGCCCTGGAACGGTGCTAAGCGATCCCCCCCCCCATACCCCAAAAACGAGCGATTTCACCCCAAAATTAAATAGATCCCCCTCCCCCCTCCCCAAAATTGAGGCCACTGACTCCAAAACTAAAGGGATTCCCCGCCCCCCCCCCGGAACAGCGTAATGGTACGGCCCGGCTCAATGCTATCCTATGGGAGGACGCTACCATTGCACAGCGTGGGGGGGGGGGGGGGGCTCAAATTTGGCCCCCCCCCGCCCGGAACGGTGCTAAGGCGATTCCCCCCCCCATAACCCCCCAAAAAACGGCGATTTCACCCCAAAATTAAATAGACCCCCTCCCCCCCCCCCCAAAATTGAGCCACGGACCCAAAACTAAAGGGATTCCCCCCCCCCCCCCCCCCCCCGGAAAGCGAATGGGTACGGCCCGGCCAAGCACCATGGGAGGGAGCCATTGCACACGTGGGGGGGAGGTTCAAATTTGGACCCCCCGCCCTGGAACGGTGCTAAGCGATTCCCCCCCCCCCATACCCCAAAAACGAGGGATTTCACCCCAAAATTAAAGAAGTTCCCCCCCCAAAAAAAAAAATGAAACGAGCCCAAAACTAAAGGGATTCCCGCCCCCCCCCCCCCCCGGAACACGTAATGGTACGGCCCGCCTCAATGCTATCCTATGGGGGGACGCTACCATTGCACAGCGGGGGGGGGGGGGAGGCTCAAATTTGGACCCCCCGCCCTGGAACGGTGCTAAGCGATTCCCCCTCATACCCCAAAAACGAGCGATTTCACCCCAAAATTAAAGGAGTTCCCCCTTCCCCCCCCAGAAAAAAAGAGATTTGAGCCCAAAAATATAAGAATTTACCGCCCCCCCCGCAGCAGTGTAATGGTACGGCCCGGCTCAATGCTATCCTATGGGAGGACGCTACCATTGCACTGCATTGCGGGGGGGGGGGGGGGGGGGGGGGAAGGCAGGAAAAATAACCAACAAAATTAAAGGGATCCCCCCCTCAAAAATGAGCAATTCGACCCCAAAATTAAAGGGAAGCGTCCCCAAAAAAGTGAGCGATTTGACCCCAAACTTAAAGAGAACCCCCTCAAAAAATGAGTAATTTCACTCCAAAATTGAAGGGATGCCTCCCAAAATGAGAGATTTGACCCCAAAATTAAAGGGACCCCCAAAAAAGGAGTGATTTGTCCCCAACACAGAGGGAAATTACCCCAAAATGGGGGGAATTAATCCCAAAACTGAGGAAGATTATCCCCAAAATTACAGAATTAACCCAAAGGGCAGAATTAACCCCAAAATATACAGAATTAACCCCAAAAATGGCAGAACTGACCCCAAAACTGAGGAAAATTAACCCAAAATGGGGGAAATCTATCCCAAAACTGAGGGAAATGACCCCAAAATGGGCAGAAATAACCCCAAAATATACAGAATTAACCCCAAAAGTGACAGAATTGACCCCAAAGCTGAGGGAAATGACCCCAAAATGGACAGAATTAACCCCAAAGTGACCCCAAAACTGTGGGAAATGACCCCAAAAGGGGCAGAATTAACCCCAAAGTGACCCCAAAACTGTGGGAAATTACCCCAAAACGGGGGAAATTAACCCAAAACTGGGGGAAATTACTCCAAACCTGAAGAAAATTACCCCAAAATGGGCACAATTAACCTTAAAATATACAGAATTAACCCCAAAAGTGACAGAATCGACCCCAAAACTGTGGGAAATTACCCCAAAATGGGCAGAATTGACACCAAACGGACAGAACTGACCCCAAAAATGAGGGAAATTACCCCAAAATGGGGGAAATTAACCCCAAAACTGAGAGAAATGACCCCAAATTGGGCAGAATTAACCCCAAAATATACAGAATTAACTCCAAAAGTGATGGAATTGACCCCAAAACTGAATAAAATGACCCCAAAATGGGCAGAATTGACACCAAAGGGACAGAACTGACCCCAAAAATGAGGGAAATTGCACCAAAATGGGGGAAATTAACCCAAAACTGGGGGAAATTACTCCAAACCTGAGGGAAATTGCCCCCAAATTGACAGAAATAACCCCAAAATATACAGAATTAACCCCAAAAGTGATGAAATTGACCCCAAAACTGTGGGAAATTACCCCAAAATGGACAGAATTGACACCAAACGGACGGAACTGACCCCAAAAATGAGGGAAATTACCCCAAAAGGGGGGAAATTAACCCCAAAACTGAGAGAAATGACCCCAAATTGGGCAGAATTAACCCCAAAATATACAGAATTAACTCCAAAAGTGACGGAATTGACCCCAAAACTGAATAAAATGGCCCCAAAATGGGCAGAATTGACACCAAAGGGACAGAAGTGACCCCAAAAATGAGAGAAATGACCCCAAAAGGGGGGAAATTAACCCAAAACTGGGGGAAATTGCTCCAAACCTGAGGGAAATTGCCCCAAAATTGACAGAATTAACCCCAAAAGTGACAATTGATCCAAAAACTAAGGGAAAGGACCCCAAAAATGGGCAGTTAACCCCAAAAAGGGGGGAAATTAACCCTAAACTGAAGGAAATTACTCCAAACCTGACGGAAATTGCCCCAAAATGGACAGAAATAACCCCAAAATATACAGAATTAACCCCAAAAGTGACGGAATTGACCCCAAAACTGAGGAAAATGACCCCAAAATGGGCAGAATTAACCCCAAATGGACAGAAATTGCCTCAAAACTGTGGGAAATTACCCCAAAATGGGGGAAATTAACCCCAAAACTGAGGGAAATTGCTCCAAACCTGAGGGAAATTGCCCCCAAATTGACAGAAATAACCCCAAAACATACAGAATTAACCCCAAAAGTGACTGAACTGACCCCAAAACCGAGGGAAATGACCCCAAAATGGGCAGAATTAACCCCAAAATTGGGGAAATTAACCCTAAACTGAAGGAAATTACTCCAAACCTGATAGAAATTGCCCCAAAATGGACAGAAATAACCCCAAAATATACAGAATTAACCCCAGAAGTGACGGAATTGACCCCAAAACTGAATAAAATGACCCCAAAATCGGCAGAATTAACCCCAAATGGACAGAAATTACCTCAAAACTGTGGGAAATTACCCCAAAATGGGGGAAATTAACCCCAAAACTGAGGGAAATTGCCCCAAAAGATACAGAACCCCAAAATATACAGAATTAACCCCAAAACTGACAGAATCGACCCCAAAACTGTGGGAAATTACTCCAAAAGGGGCAGAATTAACCCCGAAGTCACCCCAAAACTATGAGAAATTACCCCAAAAGGGGGGAAATTAACCCAAAAGGGGGGAAATTGATCCAAACCTGAGGGAAATTGCCCCAAAATCGACAGAATTAACCCCAAAAGTGACAGATCTGACCCCAAAACTGTGGGAAATGATCCCAAAATGGGCAGAATTAACCCCAAAATACACAAAATTGACACCAAACAGACAGAACTGACCCCAAACCTTAGGGAAATTGCCCCAAAATGGGCAGAATTAACCCCACAATATACAGAATTAACCCCAAAACTGTGCGAAATTACCCCAAAAGGGGGGAAATTAACCCAAAATGGGGGAAATTCATCCCAAAACTGAGAGAAATGACCCCAAAATGGGCAAAATTAACCCCAAAATACACAAAATTAACCCCAAAACTGGGGAAATTACCCCAAAAGGGGGGAAATTGCCCCAAAATGGGCAGAATTGAACCCAAAAGTGACAGAATCGACCCCAAAAGTGACAGAATCGACCCCAAAGTGACAGAAATGACCCAAAGTGGTTTTTTTTACCCCCAAATCTGAGGGATTTTATCCCAAAATGTAGGGATTTGACCCCAAAAAGCGACAGATTTGCTCCAAAATGGGAGGTTGACCCCAAATCGGGGATTTTCCCA
>JADANK010000891.1:0-12415 GCA_021292215.1 Lophura nycthemera
CCCTGCCCCGCGGGCGTCCGGCCCCGCACCGCACCCACCGCCTACGGAGCGGCGCCGACCCCCGACTCCCCCCCGCACCCCATTCCCCCACCCCACATCTGCCAACCCCATCCCCGCACCCTACCACTCACATCCCAATCCCCGCACCCGATAACCTGCACCCCAAACCCGCAACCTATACTCACACCCCGCACCCGCACCCCGACCCACACCCCACATCTGCACCCCACACCCGCACCCCATCCCCGCACCCCGCGCCCCGCACCCCCACCCCACCCCTATTCCCGCAACCGCATCCCAACACCCCACCCCCCACCACCACCCCACCCCATCCCCAATCCAACCCCACACCCGCAACCCCATACCCACACCCCACACCCCGCACCCATCGCCGCATCCCCACCCCCCACCCCGCACCCCCACCCCCACCCCATCCCCAGCCCCCAATCCGCACCCACATCCCAACCCCATCCTTGCACCCCCATCCCCACACCCCGCACTCCACATCTGCACCCCACCCCCGCACCCGCACTCCATCCCCGCCACCCTAACCCACATCCCATACCCTCAACCCGCACCCCACACCCACACCCCACACCCCATCCCCATCCCCAACCCCGCACCCCATCCCCGCACCCCATCCCCATTCCCCCCACCCGCCCCACCCCAATCCCCCCCACCCACACCCGCAACCCCATCCCCGCACCCACACCCCGCCCCCCCCCCCCCACCCCCCCCCCCGCATCAAAGCACCCCGCCGTGCGTGAGCGGAGCGCCGCGCGTTGCGGCGGTGACGCGTGGGGGCGATTTGCGCTGCGCTGCCCCGCAGCCCCCCCGCAGCGCCACCATTAAAACCCCGCGGGCCGCGCGGCGCTCAGAGCGCGGAGACCCGGAGCGGCCGGCAGAACGGTGAGAGAACGGAGCGCAGCCAACCGCAGCCATGGGGGACGCGGCCCCATAGCGCCCCATAGCGCCCCATAGAGCCCTATAAAGTCCTATAGAGTCCTATAGACCCCAATAGCACCCCATAGAGCCCTATAGAGCCCAATAGAGCCCTATAGAGCCCCATAGAACACCATAGAGCCCCATAGAGACCTTTAGAGCCCTATAGAGCACATAGAGCCCTATAGAGCCCCATAGAACACCATAGAGCCCCATAGAGCCCTATAGAGCCCATAGAGCCCTATAGAGCCCCATAGAACACCACAGAGCCCCATAGAGACCTATAGAGCCCCATAGAGTCCCATAGAGCCCTATAGAGTCCTACAGAGTCCTATAGAGTCCCATAGAGCCCCATAGAGCACCATAGAGACCTATAGAGTCCTATAGAGTCTGATAGAGGCCCATAGAGTCCTATAGAGTCCCATACAGTCCCATAGAGACCTTTAGAGCCCCATAGAGCCCTGCAGCGTCCCATCGAGCCCCATAGTGCCCCATAGAGCCCCATAGAGCTCTATAGCACCCCGTAGAGCCCCATAGAGACCTATAAAGTCCTATAGAGTCCTATAGAGCCCAATAGAGTCCCCCTGTAACCCCATACCCGCACCCCTATAACCCCGCACCCCATTTCCCTACACCTGCTCCCCTATAACCCCGGACCCCCCACCCGCACCCGTATAACCCTTTACTCCACACCTGCTCCCCTGTAACCCCATATAGCCCCGCACCCCTATAACCCCGCACCCCATTTCCCTGCGCCCTCACCACTATAACCCCGCACCCCACACCCGCACTCCATAATCCTGCACCCCATTTCCCCGCAGCCCTATAAACCCGCACCACACACCCGCTTCCCTATAACCTCGCACCCCATTTCCCCGCACCCACAGCCCTGTAACCCCACACCCCTGTAACCCTGCTCCCCTATAACCCTGCACCCCTGTAACCCTGCACCCCTATAACCCCTCACCCCTATAACCCCTCACCCTGTAACCCCTCACCCCTATAACCCACTCCCCTATAACCCCTCACCCCTATAACCCCTCACCCCTATAACCCACTCCCCTATAACCCCGCACCCCTATAACCCCGCACCCCTGTACCACCGCACCCCTATAACCCCGCACCACTATAACCCCGCACCCCTGTAATCCTGCACCCCTGTAATCCTGCACCCCTATACCACCCCATAACCGCACCTCTGTATCCGTCCCTATAACCCCGCACCCCTATAACCCCTCACCCCTATAACCCCACTCCCCTGTAACCCCGCACCCCTGTAATCCTGCACCCCTGTAATCCTGCACCCCTATAATCCCTCACCCCTATAACCCCGCTCCCCTGTAACCTCTCACCACTATAACCCCGCACCCCATTTCCCCCCCACCCGCACCCCTATAACCCGCACCCCCATTTCCGTACACCCCGCTCCCCTATACGCCAAGAACCCCCACCCGCACCCCTATAACCCCGCACCCCTGTAACCTCGCTCCCCTGTAACCCTGCACCCCTATAACCCCGCAGCCCTATAACCCCGCAGCCCTATAACCCCGCACCCTGTACCCCCGACCTGAAACCGTAAACCCCGCACCCTGTACCCCCGCACCCCGTAACCCCGCCCGGCGTCCCCGCAGGGATCGAAATGGCACCGCGTTGGGCGCTGCGGCTGCTGGGCTGCGCGCTGCTGCTCCCTTCGCTGGAGGAGGAGGTGGAAAGCCCCCCCCCCTCCCCACGACCCCCTTCCCCATAACCCAGCCCCCCCCACCGCCCCCGGCCCCGCCCCCCCCCGCACCCCGCGCTGATCCCCGCACCCCGCAGGGCTGCCGGCGGACTGCGCTCCGGGCTGGGCGCCGACCCCGGGCGGCTGCGTCGCCTTCTTCCCCTGGGCGCTGAGCTGGAGCCGGGCGGAGGTCAGCGGGGCGGGGGGGCGAGGAGCCACCCGAAATGGGGGCACCGTGATGGCCCCGCGGCACCATGGCCACATATCCCAATGTCCCCACATCCCCAAATGTCCCCATCCCCAATGTCCCCATATCCCAATGTCCCCATATCCCCAATGTCCCCACGTCCCCAAAGATCCCCATCCCCAATATCCCCATATCCCAATGTCCCCACATGACCCCAATGTCCCCAAAATCCCCCATATCCCCAAAGTCCCCAATGTCCCCAACGCCCCCATTGTCCCCAAAGTCCCCAATCTGCCCCCAAAAGTGTCCCCAATGTCCCCAAATTGTCCCCAAAAGTGTCCCCAAAAGTGTCCCCAAAAGTGTCCCCAAAAGTGTCCCCAAAAGTGTCCCCAAAAGTGTCCCCAAAAGTGTCCCCAAAAGTGTCCCCAAAGTCCCCAATGTCCCCAAAGTCCCCAATGCCCCCAACACCCCCAATGTCCCCACATGTCCCCAGTGTCCCCATATCCCCAGTGTCTTCATATGTCCCCATATCCCAAAGTCCCCAATGCCCCCAACGCCCCCAATGCCCCCAACGCCCTCAGTGTCCCCAAAGTCTCCAATGTCCCCACATGTCTTCAATGTCCCCATATCCCCAGTGTCTTCATATGTCCCCATATCCCCAATCCCCAATGCCCCCAACACCCCCAATGTCCCCAAAGTCCCAATGTCCCCAACTCACCCAGTCTCCAAAGTCCCCAACAGCCCCAACGCCCCCAATGCCCCCAACGCCCCCAATATCCCCAAAGTCCCCAGTGTCCCCACGTCCCCCAATGTCCCCATTGTCCCCCACCTTCCCATGTCCCCCCAGTGTCCCCAATGTCCCCAAAGTCCCCAATGTCCCCAACATCCCCAAATGTCCCCAATGTCCCCAAATGTCCCCAATGTCCCCAAAGTCCCCAATGTCCCCAAAGTCCTCAATGTCTCCCTATGTCCCCAATGCCCCCAATGTTCCCAGTGTCCCCAAAGTCCCCAGTGTCCCCAATGCCCCCAACGCCCCCAGTGTCCCCAAAGTCCCCATTGTCCCCAAAGTCCCCCACGTCCCCACCGTCCCCGCGCTGCCCGCAGTCGTTCTGCCGCCGTTTCGGCCCCGGCTCCCACCTGGCGTCGGTGCGCAGCGCGGCGGAGCTGCGGATCCTGGCGGAGCTCCTGAACGCGTCGCGCGGCAGCGAAGCCAGCGGGGAGGACGAGGACGAGGACTTTTGGATCGGCATGGAGCGCCCTGCCAGGGTGGGTGACACCCCCGGGGCGGGGGGTGGGGGTCGGGGGTCGGGGGGGGTGGAGGCCGGGGGTCCCGAAGCCGCGCTGTCCCCGCAGGGCCGCCCCTGGCACTGGTCGGACGGCACCGCCGTGGCGTTCAGCTCCTGGCACGGAACCGCCGCGCCGCGGAGGAGAGCCTGCGCCGCTCTGCGCCATGCCGCCGGTGAGCGGGCGGGGGGCGGGATGGCACTGATGGCACGGCGCGGCGTGGCACGGCACGGCGCGGTCTGCATGGTCAGCATGGCATTGATGGCACAGCACTGCATGGCACGGCATGGTCGGCACGGCATGGCAATGGCCGGCATGGCATTGCATGGCATGGCATTGATGGCACAGCACAGCACTGCATGGCACGGCATGGCATGGTCGGCATGGTATTGCATGGCATGGCATGGTCAGCATGGCATGGCACGGCATGGCATGGTCAGCATGGCATGGCATTGATGGCACAGCACTGCATGGCACGGCATGGTCAGCATGGTCAGCATGGCATGGCATGGTCAGCATGGAATAGCACAGCATGGCATTGCATGGCATGGCATGGCACAGCATGGCACGGTCAGCATGGCATGGCATTGATGGCACAGCACTGCATGGCATTGCATGGCATTGCATGGCATAGCATAGCATGGTCAGCACGGAATGGCACGGCATGGTCAGTATGGCATTGCATGGCATGGCATCATGGCATGGCACGGTGCAGGCACTGCATGGCACTGCATGGCACGCACTGGCATGGCATGGCACAGGCATGCATGGCATGGAGCATGGCGATGGCACAAGCATGCACGGCATGGCATGGTCTGCATGGTATTGCATGGCATGGCATGGCAAGCATGGAATGTCACAGCATGGCATGGTCAGCACGGCATGGCACAGCATGGTCAGCATGGCATGGCACGGCATGGCATGGTCAGCATGGCATTGATGGCACAGCACTGCATGGCACGGCATGGCATGGTCTGCATGGTCAGCATGGCATTGCATGGCACGGCATGGCATTGCTTGGCACTGCATGGCACAGCATGGCACAGCATGGCACGGCAAGGCATGGTCAGCACGGCATTGATGGCACAGCACTGCATGGCACAGCATGGCATGGTCAGCACGGCACGGCACGGCACAGCCAGCACACGCCTTGCACACACACTCACACACTCACACACTCACACCCACACCTCGCACACCCACACTCACACACACACTGCACACTCACTCACACCGTGCACATGCCTCGCACACACTCACACCCACACGCTACACACTCACCGCCACAACTTGCACACTCACACACCTAGCAAGCGCCGTGCACACAGACACACACACACACGACCTGCACACACCTTGCACACTCACGCACTCACACACACCCTCAACTAGCACATGCCTTGCACACTCACGCACTCAATCCCAGGCCTTGCACACTCACACACACTCACACCCAGTACATGCCTTGCACACTCACACACTCAAACCCAGGCCTCGCACACTCACACTCACACCCAGTCCTTGCACACTTGCACACTCCCACCCACACCTTGCACACTTACACGCACTGCGCACACCTTGCAAACTCACACGTACTCATACACACACTCATATGCCCTGCACACACCTCGCACACATACTCACAGACACACCCACACTCACATGCCTTGCACACGCCTTGCACACGCACTCATGCATAAGCACACACCTTGCACACTCACACGCTCACACCCATGCCTTGCACACTCACATGCTCATGCATAAGCACACACACTCACACGCCTCAAGCATGCCTCACTCACGCCTTGCACATTCACACATTCACACCTACACCTTGCACACGCCTTGCACACTCACACACTCACACATACACGCACACTGCACATGCCTTGCACAGTCACACACACATACATGCACTCTGTGCACACCTTGCACAATCACACATACACTCACACTCACACGCCTGGCACACGCCTGGCACACTCACACACTCACACATACACGCACACTGCACATGCCTTGCAGAGTCACACACGCCTGCCACATGCCTTGCACACTCACACACACATACATGCACTCTGCGCACACCTTGCACAATCACACATACACTCACACTCACACGCCTGGCACACGCCTTGCACACTCACACACTCACACATACACGCACAGTGCACACGCCCGGCACACGCCTTGCACACTCACACGCACATACACACACTGCGCACACCTTGCACAATCACACATACACACACTCACATGCCTCCCACATGCCTCGCACACACCTCGCACACGCCTGGCACACGCCTGGCACACGCCTTGCACACGCCTCGCACACTCACGGCCCCTTCCCCCCCCCCCCGTTGCAGACTTCCTGGCCTGGTCCGGCTCGCCGTGCGCCGCCCCCAAACCTTTCGTCTGCAAAGCGGCCTCGTGAGGCGCCGCTGCAATAAAGCCTCCGCTCGGCCCCGCCTGCTGCGATTCGTAGCTGGGGGGGCGGGGGGGGCGGGGGGGGAGGGGGGAGGGGTCGATGGGGTGGAGGTGGGGGGTGGGGGGGAAGAGGGGGAGCTTATGGACGGGGGGGGTGATTGGAGGTGGTGATGGGGTGGGGGGGTTGATGAGGTGGGAGTTTATGGGGTGGGGGGGTGTGGGGAGTGATGGGGGATGATGGGGTGGGGGTGTGTGACGGGGTGGGGGGTTAAGGGGTGGGAGTTTATGGGATGGGAAATGGGGTGGATGATGGAAGGGTGATGGGTGGGGGAGGGGTCGATGGGGTGACGAGGTGGGAGAAATGGGGGGGAAAGAGGGGGGAGTTTATGGGATGGGGGGTGGATGGAGTTGATGGGATGGGGGAGTTATGGGGTGGGGGTGGGGCTGATGGGGTGGGACTTTGGGGTGGGGGGAAGTGGGGAGTGATGGGGTTGATGGGAGGGGGGGCTGATGGGGTGAGGGGAGAAATGGGGTGGGGGGAGAAATGGGGTGGGGGGAGAAATGGGGTGGGGGTTTACAGGATGGGGGTTGGGGGGGTGATGGACGGGTGATGGGGTGGGGGGGTTATGGGGCGACGGGATGGGACTTTATGGGGTGGGGGGATGTGGGGAGAAATGGGGGTTAATGGGAGGGGGGGTGATGGGGTGGGAGGGGGGGTTGATGGGGTGTTGGAGGGGGGTGATGGGGTGGGAGTTTATGGGGTGGGGGTGAATCACTGCAGCCTTCAGGACCTCAAGGGAGCCCACAGACGGGGGGGAGTCAGCTCTTGGGAAGGGGAGATGGCAGCAGGACGAGGGAATGGCTGGAAGCTGGATGAGGGCAGGTTGAGGTTGGACGTCAGGGGGAAATTCTGCGCTGTGGGAGCGGCGCGGTGCTGAACAGCTGCACAGAGAGGCTGCGGTGCCCCGTTGTCACGGAGCGAACGAGATCAGTTTATGCCCGTGCCAGGGGGCAGC
The DNA here is from genome assembly GCA_021292215.1 of Lophura nycthemera. Lineage (NCBI taxonomy): Eukaryota > Metazoa > Chordata > Aves > Galliformes > Phasianidae > Lophura > Lophura nycthemera. The sequence goes on from JADANK010000891.1 coordinate 7,574, forward strand.
AGGACCCTGCCCCCCCCACCCCCCGCCTGGCCCCACAAAATGGGAAGGAAGGAAGGGGGGAAAAACCAGCGGCAACAATCTATGGAGGTGAACTTATTTTACTAACTATGATATCGGAATGCAAAATAACACAATATAATACAATCTAATTGAAATTGAGACTAATACATCAAATCAGATAGGAGAGAGTTCCTGAGACCGAGTCAAACCTGGAAAGCTTGGAACGGCTGGGAAAGCACCTCCAGCACCCACTGCCAGGCAGGGAGAGACCACCCCACCCGAAGGGTCAGATCCCATCACTTCTGTAATGTGTGGGACGGGGACCTGGAATTGGGGCATTGACACTTTAACTCCAGTACGTGATGTTTTGGTGTGGAATACTGAAAATCAAAAAAACATAAACCATGACATTGCACCCCTTATTCTACATCACTACATCATGCTTAATATATATACACACATACATATACAAACAAACAAAACGATTAAAATGCATCACACACACACGTCTGTATACATACACATAGAATTACTGTCTGCGCTCCCCCAGCATCAAGTTTCCTTGTGGTGCACATTGAGCATCCCCCTTTTTCTGCATCACCCACCAAGTGGACCCAGGTCCCTGGGCAAAAACAGTTCCACCAAGAGGTTTGCCCTTCCCAGAAGCTGGAAGAACCCAAACTGCTTTTCCCAACATGTTCTTTACAAGTACTACAGGGACCTTATCTCCCTCTATGCAGGGAGCTGGACTGGGTAGGACCATCACGATTGATAGATCCTCTGCTATTGACCAACCAGGTGGCTTCTGCCAAATGCTTCTCCCAGTGCTTCAATGTTCCGCCACCCATTGCTTTCAGCATAGATTTTAACAACCCATTGTAGCGTTCAATTTTACCAGAGGCTGGTGCATGGTAGGGAATATGGTAAATCCACTCAATGCCGTGATCTTTGGCCAAGTACTTACAAGAGAATTTCTGAAATGAGTCCCGTTATCTGACTCAGTTCTCTCTGGGGTGCCATGTCGCCACAGGACTTGTTTCTCCAGACCCAATGTGGTGTTTCGGGCGGCAGCATGGGGCACTGCGGATGTTTCCAGCCACCCAGTGGTCGCCTCCACCATGGTGAGCACAGAACACCACTGCGGGATCGTGGCAAGGTGATAGAATCAACCTGCCATGCCTCACCATATTTACACTTTTGCCATCGCCCTTCCCCCCAGAGGTTTCATCCTCTTGGCTTGTCTGATTATGGCCCACATTTCACAGTCACGGATAACCTGTGCAATAGCATCCATAGTTAAGTCCACCCCTCGGTCTCCAGCCCACTTATATGTTGCATCTCTCCCCTGATGGCCCGAGGTCTCATGGGCCCACCGAGCCAGAAATAATTCACCCTTGTTCTGCCAGTCCAGGTCTATCTGAGCCGCCTCAATCTCGGCAGCTCGGTCCACCTGGTGGTTATTTTGCTGTTCTTCAGTAGCCCGACTCTTGGGCACATGAGCATCTTCATGGCGCACCTTTACAACCATATTCTTTATTCGGGCAGCAATATCTTTCCACAGCTCAGCAGCCCAAATAGGTTTACCCCTTCTTTGCCAGTTGTTTTGCTCCCACAGCTGTAACCACCCCCACAGAGCATTTGCCACCATCCATGGTTGCGGGGAAGTCTCTGGACTCTCAGGACGTGCCAGAGACATAACAGCACGCCAGTGTGGTTAAAAGCTGTCAGTCTGCTTTATTGTGAAGCACTGCTCTACTTACACACGGTAACAGAGCATCCTGCAAAGCACTCTTTAACCATTCACACGTGCTCAGCCAATCAGAGCCGTGAGATGTTCTTTCTTCTTCTGCAGGTCCCCTTGGTTCTCACGCCGCTCGTCTTGCTCCGCAGCTGCTGCTCCGTGCAGTTTTCTCCTGCGTTCCCACATTTCCCCCTTTTTTGTTTATTCGCAAACTTCTACCATACTATAAAATAATAACGCTAATTATATTCATTATGCAATCATTATAACTCAATCAAGGCCCGATGAAATACTGCAGGTGAGAAAGGAGACAAGGCAAAACATACTCATGGCAAGAAATACTGTTAACCTACTACAAGAACAAAACTGTTTGGTCGCAGCCCCAACTTTCTGCAACCGGAAATAAATCCCCGGGGCCCCCGTTGTGTTAATCTCTAACTGCTTTGAAACAGGTCTTCAACTTTTCATACATTCTGGTATTTGATTTTGAAAAATCACTAAGATTTTGTACAACAGAGCTTTTAGAGTGCCTTTGATGATGCCTTTGGGTAAGGAAAATTAAATGTCGGGCAGCTTTGGATGCCCGACAGAACTGGGGGCATTATTACTTACGCCCCTTGAGAAACAAAACCTGCAAAAAAAGGAGGAAGAAACGTGTGGTGGTGAAGCGACAGGCAGTGCCAGCAGGCGTCCCCTGCTTCAAGGTGCACTTTTCCTCTCTCACCCACCACAGATTTCCTCTTGCTTTTATTCTGCTGGGTCCGAAGGGTATTTTCCATTTGTACACTGCATGGCGTGGCCAGCGCTATACGAGGCCAGATGGAACACCTGCTTGCAGAATGAACTACCAGGTTAATTCCTCAGCGTGTGCCTTTTTCCAGGTTTGCATGACACTTTTAAATTCCGAATAGTGGGGATAAAAGAGAGTTAATCATTCATCAATAGGGTCAGGCCCTTTGCTCGGGATCCTTTTCCAGGCTTTTCTTAGCGCTCCCAATCATTAAAATACTATCTCCGGAATTTCACTTGGTAACATTAAACCTGTTAATTCAATTCATTTATTGCTAAAAAAATAAAAAAACACAAACAAACCATTACCTGCTGCGTTTGCAAACAACGGTTACAACGCAAAAACCAAATAAGAAGCAGCACACAATCCCATCATTTGGTTCGGGTCGTTTCAAGGCTGGTTTCAGTCTTTCTCATCGTTTCACATCCTGACAGCGTTCTTTTCGTGGGTTCCGTGAGCTGCAATGGCAGCACGCACAGCCATTCCCCCTTTTCCTTTTGCACAAGCAAGACAGTAGTGGACATTTTGTTAAGTGAGCATCTTACAATACGGATAACTGTACTAATAGCTGTAATACCTATTCCCAGCAGCAGCCCCTGGTATAAGGACAGCTAATGCTACCCCAGCGCTACGTTTAGAGCGGATGTCACGCGTGTCCTGGAAAGTGAGAGAAAATACAGTGAATTTACCAAGGTAACATGGGCCCCCAAAGGCATTTCCTGGTATTTCCAAACATAAAACACGTTTTCTTCCATCCCTTAGATGTGCTACCGACCTTTGGAGTTCCAAGAAGATTTAACTCCTGTGAGTCCCAGGGTATGGTGGTACTGAGACTCCTGAGAAGCTTGAATTGTGAATCACCTGGAGTATCCAATACATTGCAACTGCCCGTGGAGGAAGCAGAAAAGTCAGAATCGTTGAGAAACAGCATCCTATAAAACAGGTTTGGAAGGGATCAGTGGCAGAAGCAAGCGCTAAGCAGAAGTCGGTCCGGCCTGTTGATTTACCCAGGTGAGCCACATATTGTGGCACGAGTTGAGTTGGTGCGGCTCAGGCAGTGCTTCTGCACCAAGGGCGAACACTGCGAGCAGGAATCCAAGCAGGGCCGTCATCTGTGGAAAGACAAAAATCACCTCTTCCTACAAGTATGACAGTACTTGGGCCCTTCCAGTCTCCGGTCAGCGGATCTTTGTGAGACACTTCTGCAGACTCAGTGCTCTCATACCAGTGCCTGAATGATGCACAGTTGTAGCAGGTACCGATGAGCCTCCTGTACAAAAAGGAAGTTAAGGGAGGAAGGAGCGCTCCTGAGGCGGTCTGGCACATCACGTACATCGCTCATTGGCTTCAGTTGTGTTTTAGCGTAGCTGTGCGCTCTGTAATAGCCTGACCTGTAGGAGCATGTGGGATCCCGAACTTATGTTGAACTCCGCACGTGTGCAAAAAAGACTGCACTGACTGCGACTTATAGGCTGGCCCATTATCCGAAACGAGCTCTCCAGAGTTCCGTCAGGTGGTGCTGCCAGATGGGGCGGTAGAGAAAAAGACACCATCGGCAGGTCAGGACCCGCAGAAGGCACTTGCTGAGAGCCTCGGTCAGGCCCCGTGTCCCTTTTTTGCCACGTACAGGTTTCCAGATTACATAATCGCTCTGTTAATATTTTAGCCTCGCAATCCAGTTTTTCCAACCCCTCACCCCCGTTGACGCTCTCTGATTCCGCAGGAGGCTGCTCCCGGCAGGGTCCGTCAGGGTGATGTCAGATACAGCCCCTTTTTCCTGCCGCAGTACTGCAGACGACTCAGTAGCAGTGTCATTTGAAAGACCAGGAGCTGCAGCCCCTACCGATGCTTTCTGACCCGCCGAGGAACGCACGGGGCGTGCGATTCCCCGAGCAGGCACGTCAAACTCCGAATTAGTTGTTGTACCGGCCAGTGCCTGCATAGCTTTCAAAGAGTTAATAATGGACCTCCACAAGGGGTCGAGGGGCCGCAATGGTTTTTCTTCCTTTCCGCCATTAATGACTGATTCCCACAAGCAGTCCCCAGTATCGCACCATTCGTCGACGCTGAACATCAGCGCCACTCCTGACAAATGTCCCTTTTCCGAGGCCCAGTGCAACCAGGGTCTCGGCCGTGCCTTTAGGAGATGACTGCTCCCCTCTCTTAGAGGAATATGTAACGGCAGTTTTCTCCGCGCTTCCCACTCCATCGTGGATACAGAGGGCGGGTCCGGACCCGCTTCCAGCGAACCGCAGCACGTCGGCGCCTAACCCAGTCCCAAACAGGTGCCAAGCCTGTCGCACGTTCCCTG
>JADANK010000892.1:0-12482 GCA_021292215.1 Lophura nycthemera
GACTTAAAAAGTGACCCCATATCAGCTGTATTATGATGCCATAGAGCTCCATAGTGACCCCAGAACTGTTCCATTATGGCCCCACAAAAGCTCCAATATGACCCAAGAAGAGCTCCATAGTGACCCAATAGAGCTCCATTATGACCCCATTGAGCTGCATTGTGACCCCATAACAGCTCCACTTTGACCCCATAGAGCTGCACAGAGACGCCATAAAAGCTTCTTAGTGACCCCTTAGAGCACCATAGTTACTGCTTTGCAGTTTCATTATAATCCCATAGTTGCTCCATTATGAGCCCATAGAGCTGCATAGCGACCCCATAAAGGTTCCCCCTAAGAGCTCCATTATGAAACCAGAGAAAACCATAAGTGAGCCTTAAGAGGTCCAAATTTACCCCATAGATGTTGACGTGACCACATAAAAGGTCCATTATAACCCCCTAGAGATCCAAGTGACCCCATAAGAGTTCCTTTGTGTCCCCGTATCCGTTCCAGATGACCCCATCAGAGCTCTGTTGGACCCATTAGATCTCCAAGGGACCCCATAAGAAGTTGAATTAAAACCCCGTAAAGCTCAGTAGTGATTCCATAACATTGCCATAGGGACCCCATGGAGCTGCATTGTGGCCCCGTAAGAGTCCCATTGTGATTCCATAGAGCTTTATGGTTACCCCATAAGAGCTCCATCGTGACCCAATAGAGCTCCAAAGTGACACTAGAGAGCTGCATCGTGACCCCATAACAGCACCGTTATGACACCATAGAGCTCATTAGAGACCCCATAACAGTTCCATTACGCTGGCATAGAACTTCAGAGTGACCCCATAAGAGCTCCAATGTGACCCGTTACAGCTTCATAGTAACCCCATAGAGCTTCATGGTGAGCCCGTATCAGTTCCCTTGTGACCCCATAGAGGTTCTTAGGGACCTCAAAACAATTTCATGGAGACCCCATGGAGCTCCATAGTGGCCCTATAACAGTACCATTGTGACCACATAGGAGCTCCATGGTGTCCCCATAACATTTCCATTCTGACCCATCCGAGCTCCATTGTGAAGCCATAGAGCTCCATTGTGACCCCATAACAGATGTATTATGATGCCATAGAGCTCCATAGTGACCCCATAAAAGTTCCACTGTTAAACCATGATAGGTCCATTATGACGCCATAGATGTCTGTAGTGATCCCAGAACTGTTCCATTATGACCCCATAAAAGCTGTATTATGACCCCTTAGAGCTTCATCCTGATCCCAGAAGTGTTACATTATGACCCCGTAAAAGCTCCATTATGACCCCATAGACAGCATAAGAGCTCCATAGTGACCCCTTAGAGCTCCATTGTGGCCCCGTAAGAGTCCCATTGTGATCCCATAGAGCTTTCTAGTGACCCCATAAGAGGTCCAAAATATGGCCCCGTTATAACTTCATAGTAACCCCATAGAGCTTCCTAGTATCCCCGTATCAGTTCCCTTGTGACCCCATAGAGGTTCTTAGGAACGTCAGAACTGTTCCATGGAGACCCCATGGAGCTCCATAGTTGCCCTATAACATTAACATTATGGGCACATAGCAGCTCCATGGTGTTCCCATAACTTTTCCATTCTGACCCCATCAGAGGTCCGTAGTGAAGCTATAGAGCTGCATTGTGACCCCATAACAGCTGCATTATGATGCCATAGAGCTCCATAGTGACTCCATAAAAGTTCCATTGTTACACCGTAATAGCTCCATTATGACCCCATAGATCTCCGTATTGACCCCGTAAAAGTTCTCTTATGACCCCATGGAGCACCTGAGTGAGCTCGTGACAGTTCCATTATGACCCCATCAGAGCTCCGTGGTGACCCCATAGGAGCTCCATAGTGACCGCATAACAGTTGCATTAAAACCTCTTATAGCTCAGCAGTGACTCCATAACATTGCCATCGTGACCCCATGGAGCTCCAGTGTTACCCCATAACAGCTTCTTTATGATGCCATAGAGCTTCGTCGTGATCCTATAAGAGCTCCATGGTGACCTCATGGAACCACAGATTTTCCATAACATTTCCATAACTATTGTGACCCCTTGGAGCTGCATAGTGACCCCTGAAGAGCTCCTTAGTGACGCTGTATAGGTTTCATTCTGACCCCATAACAGCTGCATTGTGACCCCTTAAGTGTTCCTATAGCGATTCCATCACAGCTCCACAGTGACGTCGTACCAGTGCTGTTGTAACCCCATAGAGCTTCATAGCGACCCATCCCGGTTCCATTACGGCCCCATAGAGCTGCAGAGAGTCGTCTGCTGGACCGGAGGTTTTGAGCAGCACTGCAGGCACAGAGGTGCTGGAGCCCTTTGGGCTGGGATGTCCTTGGCTCCGGAGGGAGGGGAAGGCTGGTCGGTTTGGGCTCTGATGAGATGACTTCTCACGCAGGTTGAAAGCCTTCAAGGCCGCCTTGGCTGGAGGTCTTCAGGTCTTCCCCGCTCAGTCCCTGTGGGCCTGAAGAACCGATGGGTCCATCAACCGCCACAAACCCCGAGCCCTTCTCGCTCGCCGAGGTGAAGGTGGCATGGCCCACATGCAAGGACGACAACCAGATCATGGTGTCTGACGACCATCATCTTCCTGATCTGAGCCTCCAGGAGCCCAAACTCTCCTGGGGCTTTCGGCCTGGAAACCTCGTGTTTTACCTTCACCCCTCTCCTGAATGCTCCATCACCTGGCTTGAGCTGCACTTTGGGAAGCCACTTTGCTGGCTGTGCACTGCTGGGCACCGAAGGGAGCAGGAGAAGTGGAAGCTCTCTCCCTCGCCAACCTCCGAACTGGAGCATTAGGGAAGAAGTTTGGTTCTGCGAGGAGTCAGGGGGAAGAGTGTGTGTGCAAGTTCCTGGTCTGCTTGGTGTGTTTTTAGCTCTGAGCTGGGTTATGTGCGAGCTCAGGTTGCTTTTACTCAAAGCCAGTTTGTTCTCGTGCTGCAGGGCTCCCAGTGGCAGGCTTTTGCCCTGAGACATCTTTCTGTTCTCCCCGTGTCGGGGCTTCCCAGGCTGGGAGGAGCCTCTTCCCTCCCGGCTTTTCTTACTGCTTAATTAAAAGAAAAACATGGGTTTAAGCATTCAACAGCAGTGCTTGTGAGAAGCAAACATGGGGGGGAAAGGAAGGGATGGGGGAAGCTGGGGATGGGATTTTCCTACAGATCAGCACGCTGCCATGGCCAGGGAGGGTTTTCAAGAAGAGCTGAAATCACGGGTTAACCTGCAGCCAGAGCTGGTGAAGGCTTGGGATGTTCAAATTCCATGATTTTATGGGTTTTTATTTTGGTGAATTTGAGGTTCAGCTTTGGGGGAGGCCCTAAGCAGCGTGGGCTCCTTCTTTTGTCCTTGCCAGGATATCTGCATCACTCCAGTGCCCTTGTTTGTGTCGGTGACACCATCCGTGTTAACCTGCATAATAAAACATCTGATACCACTGCTCCTGTGCCTTAATGCTGACTCGGACCCAAGCTGTTCCTGCTTCATATCTATGCCCCGTCCATCCCTGGAGGTGTTCAGGGCCGGGATTGGGCCCTGGGCGCTGGGCTGGTTTAATTGGGAGGTTGGGGCCCTGCCTGTGGCAACGGGGTTGGAGTTTGGTGATCCTTGGGGTCCCTTCCAACCCAGGCCATTCTGTGTTTCTAAACATAGAAGCACTGGCTTTTATGTCTTTTCTTGCCCGTTTTCAGCCCTTGGAAGCACCCAGCCAGCTTTTCTCTCCTGGGTATTTCCCCAGCGCTCCAAGAAATGTCCCTGGTCATTTCTGTTGCTCCTACTTTGCCTTGCTGTAATACCGGGGTTATTTCCATCTCTTCGTCTCCCCCACTTCTCCTTGAGTTTTGGAGGATCTCTGTGGGTCACAGCATTGCACAGTGGGGTTTTTCAGAGCTGCCCCCCTTCCCCCCGGATGCTCAGGCCTCTATTCCCTGTCCTTAATGCTGGGCTTTGCTGCTGGTAGTGCATCCCCCATTACGAGTCACCAGGGGGAGCTCCAAGGTAGAGAAATTGCTGCTTCGGACTCTCCCCACAGGCCTACAGGGGAAACTCAAGTCAAGGTCTTGGCTCTACCCAGATTCAGTAATGAGGGAAACAGCCAAGGAGATTCCATTTCATAGAATTATCACAGAACGGCCTGGGTTGCAAAGGCCCACAGTGCTCATCCCAGTTCCAACCCCCTGCTTGGCAGGGTCACCCAACCAGCAGACCAGGCTGCCCAGAGCCACATCAGCCTGGCCTTGAATGCTTCAGGGGGATGGGGCATCCACAACCTCCTTGGGCAACCTGTTCCAGTGCCTCACCACCCTCTGGGCTGAAAAACTTTCCTCCTTAATATCAACCTAAACCTCCCCTGTCTCAGTTCAAGGTTTTATTAGTTTGATTTATTTATCTGTGGCCTTCATTCTTGCTAATTTACAAAGAACTCACCAAAAGTTGCATGGTTTGCTCAGGTTGGACTCGCTGGCCCTGAGAACCTGATGAGCACTGATTCAAGTTAAAAGGTTTGCTGTGCTGGGGGCTCCAGCAAGAGGTAGCGGATGCACTAAAACTCATTTCCATGACCCTTTCCAGCCCAATTTTCTGCATTATATAGAAAAACAGTGCACAGGGGCAGAAGACCACCAGGTTTCCGTAACCCTCCTGTTCATTCTCCTTCCTTTGCCAACGTGACGACATGTGCTGTCTTTGGGGACTGACTTACAGGAAGACCTCCAGGACATCAGTGTGTGTTTGCAGGCAGTGACCTGTATTATCTAAGAGCCTGAATGTGAGTGAGAGGTTGCAGGGCCTTTCCCCAGGGTGGCCCTGATGAAAGTGCTGATTGGAAACTTGTCTCTAATGGGAGAGAAAACAGGGCTACCAGGCAGATTGTGGCCAGCAGGACCCATGAGCAAGCACCTGACCTAGAATAATTCTTGCAAAATGAGTTAAAAGCATCACTTTCAGCTTCCTTTGGGAAATGGGAACTGTAATATTTAGAGGAGCATCATGCTTCTAACGAGATTCAGGATCATGGGTGTCATGGTTTTGGTTTTTTTGATTTTCAATATTCCACATCCAAAACATCATGTACTGGAATTAAAGTGCTAATGCTCCAATTCTACGCACCTATCCCTGTACATTACGGAAGTCAGGGGATCTGACCCTTCCGGGGGGGGCGGTCTCTCACTGCCTGGCAGTGGGTGCTGGAGGTGCTTTCCCAGCCCTTCCAAGCTTTTTCAGGTTTGACTCGGTCTCGGGAACTCTCTCTCATATCTTATTTGATTCATTAGTCTCAATTTCAATTAGATTGAACTACATTGTATTATTTTGCATTCCGATATCACAGTTAGTAAAATAAGTTTACCTCCATAGATTGTTGCCGCTGTTTTTTTTTCCCCCCCTTCCTTCCTTCCCATTTTGTGGGGCCAGGCGGGGGGTGGGGAGGGCAGGGGCCTACTGCCCCCTGTCATGGGCATAAACTGATCTGGTTAATTCCGTGACAGAGGTCCATGGTGTCCCCATAACCTTTCCATTCTGACCCATCCGAGCTCCACTGTGACCCCATAACAGTTGTATTATGATGCCATACAGCTCCATAGTGACCCCATCCAAGTTCCACTGTTAAACCATAATAGCTCCATTACGACGCCATAGATGTCTGTAGTGACCCCAGGACTGTTCCATTATGACCCCATAACAGCTCCATTATGACCCCATAGAGCCCTATAGTGATCCCAGAACTGTTACGTTATGACCCCATAAAAGCTCCATTATGACCCCATTGATCCTTATACTGATCCCAGAACTGCCCCACTGTGACCCCATAAGACCTCCATATTGACGCCATAAGAGCTCCAAAGTGACCCCATAGAGCTGCATAGTGACCACATAACAGCTTGATATGGACCCCATAGAGCTCCATAGTGACCCCATAGAGCAGCCTAGTGACCCCAGTCAAGTTGTATTGTGACCCCATAGAGCTCCATAAAGATCCCAAAAGAGCTCCATTATGACCAGAAGACAACCATAGTGACACATAGAGGTCCAAAGTGACCCCATAGACCTTGAGAGTGACCACCTCAAAGGTCCATTATAAACTCTTAGAGTTCCATAGAGACTCCATACCATTGCCATAGTGACCCCATAAGAGTTCCATAGTGACCCCATTGAGCTTTCTTGTTACTCCATTAAATTCCATTAGGATCCCTTAGACTTTCAAGGTGAGCCCTTATCAGTTCCCTTGTGACCCCATTGGAGGTTCTTAGGGACCTCAAAACAGTTTGATAGAGACCCCATGGATCTCCATAGTGGCCCTATAAGAGTAACATTGTGACCACATAGGAGCTCCATGGTGTCCCCATAACCTTTCCATTCTGACCCATCCGAGCTCCATTGTGACCCCATAACAGTGGTATTATGATGCCATAGAGCTCCATAGTGACCCCATCCAAGTTCCACTCTTGCACCTTAATAGTTCCATTATGACGCCATAGATGTCTGTAGTGACCCCAGAACTGTTCCATTATGACCCCATAAAAGCTCTTTTATGACACCATAGAGCTTTATAGTGACCCCAGAACTGTTATTTTATGACTCCATAAAAGCTCCATTATGACCCCATAAGAGCTCCATAGTGACCCAATAGAGCTGCTAAGTGACCGCTGGGTAGAGCTGCATAGTGACCCCATAACAGCTCCATTTTGAACCCATAGAGCTCCACAGAGAAACCATAAGAGCTCCAGAGAGACCCCATGGAGCTCCATAGTGATCCCATAGGAATTGTATTAAAACCCCTTTAACCCCTTATTAAAACTTCCACTGTTAAACCATAATAGGTCCATTATGACTCCATAGATGTCTGTAGTGCCCCCAGAACTGTTCCATTATGACCCCATAGCAGCTCCATAGAGACCCCATAGAGTTCCATAGAGACACCATAAGAGCTCCATAGAGACCCCATAGAGTTGCATATTGACCCCATAAGAGTTCAGTTTTGCCCCCTTAATGCTCCAGAGTGAGCTCGTAACAGTTGCATTATGACCCCATAAGAGATCCGTGGTGACCCCATAAGAGATCCACAGTGAGCCGACAACAGTTGCATCAAAATTCCCTATTGCTCACAAGTGACTGCATAACATTGCCAGAGTGGCCCCATGATGTCCCCATAGAGCTTTCTAGTGACCCCATAAGAGGTCTAATATGACCCCATTATAACTTCATAGTAACCCCGTAGAGCTTCATGGTGAGCCCTTACCAGTTCCCTTGTGACCCCATAGAGGTTCTTAGGGATCTCAAAACAGTTTCACAGAGACCCCATGGAGCTCCATAGTGGCCCTGTAACCGTACCATTGTGACCACACAGCAGCTCCATGGTGTCCCCATAACATTTCCATTCTGACCCCATCTGAGCTCCATTGTGAAGCCATAGAGCTCCATTGTGATCCCATAACAGTGGTATTATGATGCCATAGAGCTCCATAGTGACCCCATCCAAGTTCCACTGTTGCACCTTAATAGCTCCATTATGACGCCATAGATGTCTGTAGTGACCCCAGAACTGTTCCATTATGACCCCATAAAAGCTGTATTATGACCCCATAGAGCTCCATTGTGGCCCCGTAAGAGTCCCATTGTGAGCCCATAAGAGCTCCATCGTGACCCAATAGAGCTCCAAAGTGTCAATACAAAGCTGCATAGTGACCCCATAACAGCACCATTATGAGAGCATAGAGCTCATTAGAGACCCCATAACAGTTCCATTATGGCAGCATAGAACTTCCAAGTGACCCCATAGGAGCTCCAATGTGTCCCGTTACAGCCTCATAGTAACCCCATAGAGCTTCATGGTGACTTCTTCTCTGTTCCCTTGTGACCCCATAGAGGTTCTTAGGGACCTCAGAAGAGTTTCATGGAGACTCCATGGAGCTCCACAGTGGCCCTGTAACGGTAACATTGTGACCACATAGGAGGTCCATGGTGTCCCCATAACATTTCCATTCTGACCCCATCAGAGCTCCATCATGACCCCATAACAGTTGTATTATGATGCCATAGAGCTCCATAGTGACCCCATCCAAGTTCCACTGTTGCACCATAATAGCTCCATTCTGACGCCATCGATCTCTATAGTGATCCCATAAAAGCTCCATTATGACCCCATAAAAGCTCCATTATGTCCCTATAAGAGCTCCATAGTGACCCCATAGAGCTTCATAGTGACCTCATAAGAGTTCAGTTCTGATCGCAGTCATCTCCAGAGTGTGCTTGTAACAGTTCCATTCTGACCCCATAGAGCTCCATAGAGACACCATAAGAGCTCCATAGTGACCCCATAGAGCTGCATAGTGACCCCATAAGAGCTCAGTTATGACAGCATAGAACTCCAGAGTGAGCCCGTAACAGCTCCATTCTGACCAATTCACTGCTCCGTGGTGACCCCATAAGAGCTCCGTAGTGACCCCATAAAAGTTGCATTCAAACCCCTTCTAGCTCAGTTGTGACTCCATAACATTGCCATCGTTACCCCATAGAGATCCACTGTGGCCCCATAAGTGTTCCATTGTGACCCCATAGAGCTTTATAGTTACCCCTTAGAGCTCCAAATCGACCCCATAGAGCTGCATTGTTACCCCTTAATAGCACCATTATGATACCATAGAGCTCATTAGTGACCCCTTATCAGTTCCATAGTGACTGCATAGAACTTTAAAGTGGCCTTATAAGAGCTCCAATATTAACCCCGGTGTAACTTCATAGTAACCCCATAGAGCTTCATGGTGACCCTTTATCAGTTCCCTTGTGACCCCATAGAGGTTCTTAGGGACCTCAAAACAGTTTCATAGAGACCCCATGGAGCACCATAGTGGCCCTATTAGAGTAACATTCTGACCACATAGGAGGTCCATGGTGTCCCCATAACGTTTGCATTCTGACCCCATGTGAGGTCCATACTGAAGCCATAGAGCTCCATTGTGACCCCATAGCAATTGTATTATGATGCCATAGAGCTCCATAGTGACCCCATGAAAGTTCCACTGTTGCACCATAATAGCTCCATTATGACACCATAGATCTCTATAGTGACCCCAGAACTGTTCCATTATGACCCCTTAAAAGCTCTATTATGACCCCATAGAGCTTTCTAGTGACCCCAGAAGAGCTCCGCAGTGACCCAATAGAGTTCCAAAGAGACCCCTTGCGCCGAGTAGTGACCCCATAACAGCTCCATTTTAACCCCTTAGAGCTCCATAGTGACCCCAGAAGTGCTCCATATTGACCCCATAGAGCATTATACATAACATTTCCACTATGGCCCCAGAGAGTTTTATAGTGACCCCATAAGAGTTCCACTATGACCCCATAGAGCTACAAATGACGCCTTATCAGTTCCCTTGTGTCCCCATGGAGCTTCTTAGGAAGCTCAAAACAGTTCCCTGGTGAGCCCATGGTGCTCCTTAGTGATCACTTAGAGCTCCATAGTGACCCCATTAAAGTTCCATTCTGAGCCCATCAGAGCTTTGTACTGACCCCATCAGAGCTCCCTCGTGACCCCGTAACGGTTCCAGTATGACCCCATAGAGCTTCCTAGTATCCCGTTATCAGTTCCCTTGTGACCCCATAGAGGTTCTTTGGGACCTCAGAACAGTTTGATGGAGACCCCATGGAGCTCCTTAGTTGCCCTATAACAGTAACATTATGACCACATAGGAGGTCCATGGTGTCCCCATAACTTTTCCATTCTGACCCATCCGAGCTCCATTGTGAAGCCATAGAGCTGCATTGTGACCCCATAGCAATTGTATTATGATGCCATAGAGCTCCACAGTGACCCCATCCATGTTCCACTGTTTAAAAACCGTAATAGGTCCTTGAACCAAGATCTCTATGGACCCCAGAACTGTTCCATTATGACCCCAAAAACAGCTCCATTTGACCCCATAAAGGGCTGCATAAGACCCAATATAGCTCCAAAAGGACCCAGTAGACCTTGAAGGATGGACCACCCAAAAAGGTCCATTATTAAAATTAGAGCTCCATAGGATATTTACCCCTTTTGCCATTGGTGACCCCATGAAGGAGTTTCCATTCAACCCAATTCTTTTCTTTTTTTAATCCATGAAAATTCCATATGACCCGAATTTTTTAGGGAAATGCCCCTTATCAAGTTCCCTTGTGACCCCTTTTGGAGGTTTTAGGGAACCTCAAAAACAGTTTCATAGGAACCCCCATGGACTCCAAGGTGGCCCCTAGAAAGTAAAAATTCTGACCAATGGATCCAGGTTCCCCATAAACATTTCCCATTCCGACCCTCCGAGCTGCATTGTGCCCCATTTAAAGTGGTATAATGATGCCATGAGCTCCATAGGGGACCCATAAAAGTTTCGATAGACACCATAATGCTATATTATGAGCCCCAAGAGCTGCTATGACCCCCCATAAAAGTTGCATTAAAACCCCTTTCTATCAGTAAAGTGACCCATAAATTGCCAAGTGACCCCATAAGCTCCCAAAGGTCCCCAAAAACCCCTAGACCCCAGAGGTTTTTTTATATTGACCCCATAAACATTCCACTTGACCCCAAAGAGTTCAAGAAGCTTACAGTTCCCACTTGTGACCCAATAGGGGTTTCAGGGACCTCAAAAGAGTTTCATGGAGACCCGTGGAGCTCCCATATGGCCCCTATAAAAGAAATTATGGCCACATAGGAAAGCCCGTGGTTCCCCCTAACTGTTCCATTCTGACCCCCATCAGGTTCCGTATAACCCATAGAGCTTTCCTTGGACCCCCTAACAGCTGTTTATAGCCAAGACTCCATAGGACCCCAAAAGGTTCCATTGTTTCCCCCCTAGAGCTCCATTAGACTGAAAGAACCATAGTGGACCCCCTTAGGGTCCAAAATTTTACCCCATAGATGTTGTGGTGACCACATAAAAGGTCCATTTAACCCACTAGAGTCCTAGTGCCCCCATAAGAATTCCCTCGTCCCCATTCCATTCCATAATGACCCAAAGAGCCTGTGGGAAACCCATTAAGATTCCAAGGACCCTTAACAGTAGAATTAAAACCCCGTAAAGCTCGTAGTGATTCCAAACATTGCCCTGTGACCCCCTAGGGTCCCTGGTGGGCCAGTGGGTCCCCATTGTGCCCCAAGAGCTTTCGGGGTGCCCCACAAGGTCCATGGTGACCCAATAAGCTCCAAAGGACGCCTAGAGCTGCTTTTTGACCCCTTAATCACCATTATGACACCTTAGAGCCTTTGTGACCCCAAATTCAGTTCCGTTATGACCCATTAGAACTGTAAAAGTGCCCCATAAGAGCTCCAATATGACCTTTTATGCTTCAAATGTAACCCCTAGAGCTTCAGGGTGAGCCCTTATCAGTTCCCTAGTGACCCCCAGGAGGTTTTAGGGACCCAGAACATTTTCATGGAGACCCCATGGAGCTCCATAGTGGCCCTTAAGGTAAAACATTCTGCCACTAGGAGCTATGGTTCCCCATAAATTTTCCATTCTGACCCACCCAGCCCCACTGTGAACCATAGAGTCCATTGACCCCATAACGTTGGTATTAGATGCCTAGAGCCCATAGTGACCCCATACAAAATCCCGTTAAAACAGTAATGGTCCATTAGACGCCATAGATTCGGTGACCCCGATCTTTCCATTAGACCCCCAAAAAGCTGTATTTTGACCCCCATAAGAGCTTTTTATGACCCCCTGAAGTTCCATTTTGACCCGAAAGCTGATTATACCCCATGAGCTCCATTGTGGGCCCCGTAGGTCCCATTGTGACTCAAAAGAGCTCCACCGTGACCCAATAGAGCCCAAAGGTCAATCAAAGCTGCATGGGACCCCCATAACGCTCCATTTACCCCAAGAGCTTTTAAGTGATCCCAGAACTGTTCATTTGACCCCCTTTAAAAGCTCTATTATACCCAAGGACAGAAAGAGCTCCATAGGGGACCTTAGGCTCCATTGTGGCCCCCGGTGAGAGTCGCATTTGATCCCATAAGCTTTCTTGTGACCCCTTAAAGCTCATAGCGACCCCCAAAGTAGAGCCCCCAAAGTGACTCTTAAATTTTCACTATACCCCATGAGTTTTTACAGTGACCCCCAAAAACAGTTTCACTATGACCCCATAGGCTCAAATGACGCCCCTTATCAGTTCCTTGTGCCCCATGGAGTTCCAGGAACCTCAAAAAAGTTCCCTAGTGAGCCCATGGTGCCCTTATGTCACTTAGAGCTCCTTGTCCCCCTGAAAGTTCCATTCTGAGCCCCATCAGAGCTTTGTACTGACCCCATCAGAGCTCCCTCTGACCCCCTAACGGACCAGTATGAACCATAGAGCTTCCTAGTTCCCCTTATCAGTTCCCTTGTGACCCCCCAGAGATTTAGGGACGTCAAAACGTTTCATGGAGCCCCCATGGAGCTCCATGGTGGCCCTAAAGATACCTGATGACCCACATAGGAGCTCCATTTTGGGCCCT
>JADANK010000893.1:0-12928 GCA_021292215.1 Lophura nycthemera
CCTATAAGCCGCAGTCAGTAAGTCTTTTTTTGTGGTGTGTCCCCTAGGTTTTTACTCGGAGGGTGGGGAGGCACTGGGACAGCTTGCCCAAGGAGGCTGTGGATGCCCCATCCCTGCAGGCGTTCGAGGCCAGGCTGGATGTGGCTCTGGGCAGCCTGCTCTGCCGGTTGGCGACCCTGCACACAGCAGGGGGTTGGGACTGGATGAGCATCGTGGTCCTTTTCAAGCCCGGGCATTCCACGAGTCTGTGACTTTCACAGCCAGGAGCACTCAGCCTGTCCGTGCCCAGGACGGGAGCAGCTGTGCAACGGCACAGACATCCTCAGCGCGGCTCCTCTCTGCGCTCGGAGGTGTTGCTGGGAATTTCTGCCTTGGGCTGGGCTCCAAGCCACGGGCTCTGTGCCTCCTGGGCACGTGAGGCTGTGCAGCACTGCAGTCCCGCCAGGATTGCAGAGCAGGCGAGTGGGAAGAGGTGCTCGTGTCCTGGGAGGAGAGCGAGCTGTTCCCTGTGTCTGCTGGAGTGAAGGTGCCAAAATGCCGGCCCAGCTGGGCAGGTGGGTGCAGCAGGGAGGGGAAGCCAGGAGCAGCGCGTGCTGCCGGGCTTTCTGCAGCCGGGCGGCCCCAAATCCCCTTCCGTGGGCACAGCCCTGCTCCCGCTCTGGGCCGTGATAACCGCTGTCTGATCTCTCCCTTAGGCAAGGCGTCGCCCAAGAGAGGGGAAGGAGGAGCCCCGTCCTGCTTCTAGCAGTGCTTTCTGGTGAGCGTTCCCCACCCAAAGCCACCCCAGCAGAGCTGGGGAGCGGGACTGTCCCACACGGCGTGTCCCCGCTGGGTCTGGAGGAGGAAAACGGGGCTGCGGGGCTCGGAGCGCTCTGAGCAAACTAACGGTCTGTCCCGACTGATGTCCCCCACAGCTGGAGCCTTCCTCTGGATACTGGCAGCTTGGAGAAGCGACGTCCCGCAGGTCAGTGCCGCGGTGTGCGGCAGAGGCCAAAGCTCTGCCCTTCTGCCTCTGCAGGGACGGGAGTTCGGCCACGGGCTCCTCGCTGCTGAGGCGGAGGGCGGACCTTGAGCCGGGCTGGGATCGCCTTGGCAGCAGGGTGGGCTTTGGTGTGGAAGCACCTTCCCAGTGCCCAGCTCGGAGCTCGGGCTGAAGGCGGCAGCGCGTGGGAAGAAGGGGCCTTTGGCCCATCCCTGGCACTGGGGAGTCTGGAGGGGCTGGGAAAGCAAACGGAGAAGCAGCAGATGCTCTGCAGCACGGGGAGGGCTTAAGAGCCTGACTTTGGGCAGCGCTGCTCTGCCAACCGCTGGGAAGCAGCAGGAAATTCTGCCAGCGGTTCCCTGGGAAGCTCCTTTGGAAGCCCTGGCCGTGCTCCGTGCGCTTCCTGCCATCGAATGCCTTTCTCTTCCAGGTGGCGTCAGCAGAGTCTGTGCGTGAGCTCCCGTCTCTGGGGTAAGAACGCTTCCTTGCCCCGCACCTGGTCCGCAGCGTGGCCTCAGCGCCTCCAGGAATGGGGCTTCCATCCATGGCTTCCATCCATGGCTTCTGTGGGAAGCACATTGCAGGGCCTCACCTCCCACTGTGGGTCAAGAATTCCTCCTGACATCCCATCTGAACCTCCCCTCTCTGAGAATTTAAAAAGCCTTCACCTGTGCTCCCAGGGCTGAGCGGCTCCTTTCCCCAGGTGCTCAATCAGTGGCTCAGGCTGGGACTCAACAGTTCCCAGACACAGCGGGAGGGATTTTGCACCCCAGAGCCCCACCAAGAGCTTCGGGGAATGAGCATCACTCCTTCGGCTCATCTCTGGGCTGCCCCAGTGCACGTCTTTCCATCTTTATTTCAGGTGCCACTGCACCTTCCACGTGCAGGTACGGCAAGCGCGTGCGCCAGGCTGCCAGGGAGGAAGGCCGGGCTGCCTGCAAGTCCTGGCAAGAAAGGGTTTGCCTGATCAGCCAGGCCCTGCTCTGCTCTGCAACGCGGCTGACTCCTGCGGGGAAGACAGACGAGGCGGCCGTCCCACCTTTGGAAGCAATTATTCTTTCTGCTAGGGCAGAGAGAGCAGCAGCGGGAAGGCGCTGTGGGAGGGAAACTGTCTCCCTGCGGGTGCGGAGGGGCGATTGCTGGTGGGAGGGAGGAGTGCAGCCGCCTTCCTCCATCAGCAGCGCCATTCTGGCATCCCACGGCAGCCCAGGGAGCGGAGCAGAGCAAGCCGGAGTTGGGCAGCTGTCAAAGGGAGCTGTGCGGACGTGCCGTGGCTCTTCCCATGTGCGTCATGAAGCCTCTCCTCTTTGTGTTGGCAGGAGGAGCCCCGCAAAGCCTTCGGCCGTGTCAAATTGGAGGTGCGGAGCAACTGGGGAAACGCAGAACACACCTGCGCGTACCGAGTGGAAATTCATGGCATTTGTAAAAGACAGCAGAGATTTCTTAGAAGGCAATAATAATGACCACCTGCCCAGCGGCCGCATGGCACCACCAGGGCGGCCCCTGCCAGGCCTGACAGCAGCCGGGCTCAGCTGCCCCCGCCGCGGCCCCCACAGCCCACCAGCCCAGGCTCTGCAGCCCGGGGGCATCAACACCACCCCCCGTCCCCCAGCACCACCCTTCGGGGGTCGGGAGCGGTCCCTCCAGGTTGTCAGTTTGGGGGCATCATCCAACACCCAGTTTGGGGGCATCATCCAACAGCCAGAAAACCACCCAGAATGCCAGGGAGAAGGATACCAGGCCCTGCAGCCCCCACCCCCTGCAAATCACCACCTGTGCCCTCCCACTCTTCTCTGCCATCCATCAAGAGGTGGGAGCGGCAACCCCGGGGGGGGGGCATCATGCAACACCTGTAAAACCACTGCCTGGGGGAAGTATGACAGGCACAGCAGCCCCCTGACCTCCCCTCTTCCCCCCGCCCCCCCAGCATCACCTCTGCCCTCCCACTTCTCTCCACCATCAGTCAGGAGGTGGGAGCACCCCCGGCGTGTGGGTTTGGGGACATCATCTGCCAGCCAGAGAACCACTGCTGGCATCAGCCGGGGCTTTCCAGGCTGTGCTGTGCCAATAAATAGAAAGTACCATCACAATTGTCCGCGCTGTACTGTTGTCATGTCATTACCTGACCCCAACATCCTATTCCCATCCCCTACCCCATATCCATATCCATCCCAAATCCGTATTTGCACATCCATCCCATGTCCATTCCATATACTTATCCCAATCCATTCTCATCCCAGTCCCATCCCATATCCATATCCCATCCCGTATCCATCCCATGTTCTTCCCATATTGATCCCATATCCATCCTAAACCCATCTCGTATCCATCCCATATCCATATCCCCACTCCCCAGTCCTAAATTTCACATCCCAATCCCACATCCAACAAGCCAATCCCAACTCCAAACCTCATTCCCAATCCCACATGCCAACCCCATCTCCCACCTATCAATCCCAATCCCATATCCCACCCCCTATAGCAATAGGGCACACCCTGAGGCCCTGTGGTTGTGTGGGGGAAAGACGTGAACAGAGTCCCTACGAGGCAGGAAGGACATCTGGGGGCAAAGGGAGGAGTGGGACAGGAGAGCCAGGTGTTGTGAAGGGATTCTATGGGGCAGAAAAGGTGTCCGACTGGGGGGGATTGGAAGTCAAAATGGGGGAACAGACTCCAGGGGTCAGGAAGGAGCGCACGGGGGGGTACAGGGGTCAGAAAAAGGGGTGAGGAGGTGGGGGGAGAAGGGAGGACAGGGGACCTTGGCAGTCAAATACAGGGGACTGGGGCGTGGTAGGAGACTCTAGGGATCAGAATGGGGGAAATGGACTGGGGGGACCTGGGGGGAGGAGAGAGGATTCTGAGGGTCAGATAGAAGGGAACTGGGAAAGGGGGGGGGAATCTAGGGAACAGAATGGGTGGGGAGGGGGAGGACACTGGGGATCAGAATGGGGAGGGACGAGGGATTGGAGCGGGGGGAGGGGGTCGGGGACAGTCAAGGGGACCCTGGGGGTCAGAATGGAGGAGGCACGGAGAGAGGGGTGGAAGAGGACTATAGTGATCAGAATGGGGGAACTGGAGGGGAGGGGGGAACGGGGAGAGAGTGTAACCCCGGGAGTGACACAGAGGGACTGGGGGGGTGGGCGATCAGCAGCGGGGGGAGGAGCGGAGGGCAGTGAAACACACGGGCTGGGGGAGGCGGGGAGACACAGGGCAGCGGCCCCCGCCGAGCGGAAGCCCCGAGCACCGCAGAGACCCCGCGGGGCCGAGGCAGAGCGGCACGCGGCCCCCCAGCACCTTAAGCCCGGCCCGGTGCCCCCCCGAACACCCACCTGTAGGAGCCGAAGCGGCGCTCGGAGCCCCGAGGTGCCCCGCGGCGTCGGAACGGTGCGGGACCCGCCACGACTTCCGCGTGGCCGGCTGCTCGCGTCGCAGCGTGATGACGTCACTCGGCCTGGACGGGGCCGGGGGCGGCGCCGCAGCCACAGCCGCGGAGCGGCGCGGGCGCGCTCAGGCGTCGTCGCCATGGAGACGCCGTCACGCATGCGCCGTCGCCGTGGGACGGCTGCACGCGCCGCAAGGAGGGAGGGCGCGCCGTCGCCATGGCAACGCGGCCCGCACGCGCGGCCTGAAGCCCGAGTGGGGCTCGAGGGGCAGCGGGGGGCGAGGAAGACGGGAGGGGGGGAACGGAGAGCCCTCGGGGATCTCCTGGGGAGGTGGGGAGGGGTCGGGGGGAGGGCAGAGCTGTGGGGATGGCAGCTGGGAGTGGGGCTGTGGGGTGGGACATCCGCGGGGAGATGCGGTGAAACGGTGGGACGTGGGCAGGACACGGAGATACGGGAGAAGGAGGACGGGGGTCTGGACAACGGCGTGAGAGCCAGGCTGAAAGACGGGGGGGAGAGAGAAAGGAAAGCCAGGAAAGCGGAGAAGGAGACAGGAAGAGAAAGACAAGGAAGGGAGGCGAGGAAGGAGGAAAGACGGAAGCAGGGAAGACGGGAGAATCTGCATCCCCTGTGGGACGCAGAGCGGAGCGCGGTGAGCGAGGATCGGGATCAGGCTGAGGTGCTCAGCGCCTTCTGTGCCTGCAGGCTTTGCTGGTTGTTCCACATCCAAATAATTTTTGTCAGGACGGTATCTCTGATAAAGCAGATTTTATTCACGATTGCAATAGCGGGCATCCCGCAAGCAGGAGCGCACCTATGGACACAAGATGACAGTCTTTATACCCTGTTTTTCCCTTTACCCAACCCCCTGCCCTGTTTGTTTATACCCTGTTTTTTTCCCTGCCCCAACCCCCATTGGCTGGGTACTCCAGTTTCACAATCCTAGCAGTTTACATTTGTTGGTTATCTGGTGTCAGTCAGTAGCCATCCTGTTGTTTCCAAGATGTCTCAGTGCTCTTCTTGCTGTATTGATATGGTGATCGTCTCCGAAGTCTTCGTTAAACAAAGAGCACTGGGGGAGATGATACCAGGCCTTCAGATGTCTCTTCAGGCGCTTCCTTGGGCATACCATGACTTGTTCTCTGGTTTGATCTCGTGCAGGATCTTCTTGCAATGTGTGTGACAAAATATACATATATACACCTATATACAGAGCGTGCATTCCTGGGAAGGTTTGGCTAGAGGATAAGCGATGTAAACTATCAGAGATCTTCCCCAAGTTAAGTAGAAAGACTCCCAAAAAGAACTATGAC
Source organism: Lophura nycthemera (assembly GCA_021292215.1). NCBI lineage: Eukaryota > Metazoa > Chordata > Aves > Galliformes > Phasianidae > Lophura > Lophura nycthemera. The sequence goes on from JADANK010000893.1 coordinate 5,676, forward strand.
AACGGAGATCGTGAAATAAAAACTATTATCCAATTCTAATGCAGAAACAACATTTGGTTCCCACACTGGACACACAGCCCCTCGTGCTGCTGGGTGGGGATGGGGAGCAGAATCGGCCCTGCAGGTCATTATCACGCGGCCGTGGCACGGCTTACTTGACTCGCTTTTCTCTTCCTTCTGGAGATGTCCTTGGCTCTCAGCGGTGCTTTCTCGTGCCGTTGGTGTTGCTGCACAGCTGCTGCTCTGAACAGTCGTTCTTGTGTTCGCACAGGGTCGGGCCCGGTCAGCATGGGTTCCTGAAGGCAGCTCCTGTCTGGCGAAGCTGATTTCGTTCTGTGACAAGGTTGACTCGCGGAATCAGACTCCACAAGCCGAAGTGAGATTATGAAGCAGGTAGGTTTTAATCAGTGCTGCGCGGGCACTGGGTGCAAGGGGGATATTTCCACCTATCTTGCCCAATGTAAGGAAGAAGCTTGGTACAGATACAGGCCGAACGAATACACAATCAGTGGAATTCGCATCCATATTCAGTACATTCCTGACTTATCGCCACGAGCAGTGGGGGTCTCCTTTGATGGTGAGAAGACCCATTGTCTCTGACAGAAGTAATCCGATCCTGACCCATTCCTTGTGTAATGTTGCAACAGTTTCCAGATGTCCTCTTCTTATCTGACCACACATCCTGCTTACCTACATTCCTAAACAAGAGTTAATCCTTATCTTGTCCTCTCCTTACTCAAGGTGACCCGCTTGGCGGATGAAGGCAGGCTGTCGGTGTGCTCTACCTGGCCTTCAGGAAAGCCTTTGTCACCGTCCCGCACAGCATCCTCGTGGAGAAGCGGGCTGCCGTGGTTCGGATGGGCGTACGCTCTGCTGCTGAAACACTGTCTGGATGGCCGGGCCCAAAGCGTTGTTTGTGGTCAGTGGAGTTAAATGCAGTCGGCAGCCGGTCATGAGTGCTGTCCCCCAGGGCTCGGGACTGGGGCCGCTTCTATTCCACATGCTGATTAACGCTCTTGATGAGGGGATTGAGTGCACTCTCAGTAAGTTTGCAGACGACACCAAGTTGGGAGGGAGTGTAGATGTGCCAGAGGGGAGAAAGGCACTCCAGAGAGACCTGGGTAGACTGGATGGGTGGGCCAAGGTTAACTGTGTGAGTTTCAATAGGGCCGGGTGTCGGGTCCTGCGTTTTGGAGACAGCAACCCCAGGCAACCCTACAGGCTTGGGGAGGAGTGGCTGGAAAGCTGCGTGACGGAAAGGGCCCTTGGTGTACTGATGGGCAGTCGGCTGAATATGAGGCAGCAGTGTGCCCGGGTGGCCAAGAAGGCCAATGGCATCCTGGCTTGGATCAGGAGTGGTGTGGTGAGCAGGACCAGGGAAGCGATCCTGGCCCTGTACTCAGCGCCGGTGAGGCCTCACCTCGCCTTCTGTGTTCAGTTTTGGGCACCTCAGTACAGAAAGGACATGGAGGTGCCGGAGCAGGTCCAAAGAAGGGCAAGAATGCCTGTGAAGGGCTTGGAGAGTGTGCCCTATGAGGAGAGAGTGAAGAAGCGGGGCTGTTTAGTCTGGGGCAAAGGAGGCTGAGGGCAGACCTTACTGCTCTCTTTCAATATCTGAAAGGTGCTTGCAGCGAGAGCGGGGTTGGTCTCTTCTCACTGGGGGCAGGTGACAGGACGGGGGGAAATGGTATCAAGTAGCACCAGGGGAGGTTTGGGTTGGATATCAGGAAAAACTTCTTTTCAGAAAGGGTTGTTAAGCACTGGAATGGGCTGCCCAGGGAGGTGGTTGAGTCACCATCCCTGGATGTGTTTAAAAAATGCCTGGATGTGGTGCTCAGGGACATGATTTAGTGGTGGGTTGTTAGAGTTAGGGTAGGATGGTCAGGTTGCAGTTGGACTCGATGATCTTTCATGTCTTTTCCAATCTGAGCAATTCTATGGTTCCGTGAGATTTAACACCACCGTTCTTGTGGGAACTGTGTTGAGACTTGCAGTGTCTGTGGCTTCCCCAGAATTACTTTCTGCAGGCAGATTCATAGGTGCTGGCACTTCTCTAAAGCCAAGTACACATCTGCGTCCAGTTTTCTCACCAGCTCCTGCAGTGACATCTCTGACAGCTTTCTCCTCCAGGGAAGAACCGAGCAGTAGCCCGGCTGGGCTTGGTGGATGGGATGTGAGAAGAGCACAGCCTGAACCGGACTTGAATAACGAGCTGAACTAAAGGCTGGCACTTGTTCTGTAGTCCCCCAGGTCCTGCAGAGCGGCGCTGGATGCACTGAGCAGCACGGCGTGGTGCAGGGGATGTCGAGAGAACACAGGGTGCTCAGTAGCCTTGCTGGGGCAGGAAGCTGTTACTAACGCAAAACTAAGATGGACAAGTCCAAGAGATCAGGGCAACCTTTGTAAGCAAGCCCAAGCAACCTTTTGTAGTAATTGTGTAATGATTAGCTTCCCCTTCTCCCCCCCCTCCTTCCCTCTTGCTTGTTTGTTTGTTTTTTTTCTCCCTTTTTTTTTCCTCACCACCCCGGAGGGTGACTTGTGCCCTATTTCAAGCAATCTTTGAGCCACGGGGTGGTGTGAGAATCCTTCTTTGTTTTTGGCTCAAAGCTTGCTTCCGAGGTATTTCTTGTGATAAGACTGTGGTGGATTTCTTGAGGAGGCAAGTGATGGGTGCTACCGTGTGACAATCGACATCACTTTGTGGACGTTTGAAAGGCCCTTCCTCCAGAGTCACTGCATCACAGAATGGCCACGGTTGGAAAGGACCGCAAGGATCATGCATCTCCAACCCCCTGCCACATGCAGGGCCACCAACCTCCCCTTTAATGCTAGACAGGCTGCCCAGGGCCCCATCCAATCTGGCCTTGAATTCTTTCAGGGACGGTGCATCCACAGCCTCTCTGGGCAGCCTGTTCCGGCACATCACCACCCTCTCTGTAAAGAATTTCCCCCTGACGTCCAACGTAAATCTCCCCTCCCTCATCTTAAAACCATTTCCCCTCGTCCTGCAGTTATCTACCCTTTCAAAGAGTTGATTCCCCTCCCCTCCGTAGGCTCCCTTTAGGTATTGAAATGCTGCAGTGAGGTCACCCCGCAGCCTTCTTTTCTCCAGAGCTGCTTGCCTCCAGAAGAGAGTGCTCAGGAGTGTTCAGTGGCAGAAGATCTGGCCTGTAACTAAATGGTCCAGCTTGGTATGGGAAAAGTGGGGAATGATACATCGTGTGCTGTGAAAAACAGGATGCAGATGGGCATCCCTGCTCCCTCTTATCTGCTGGCACGGCCCGGAAGATGGGAACCAAGGAGTTTCTGCTGAGATCCCAGAGCCAGAAGCTGCCGCTCCAAGGAGAGCTGACTCAACCACTTTGCACTTGAGCTGTCACTCCCAAGACAGCTGACTCGACCACTTTGGACTTATAAAGAAGTTGGTACTACCATTCAAAAGTTGCCACCATCGCCGTGGTCACCGTCGTCATCAGAACAACAATGCCCGACGACCCACCACTACTGAAGATCAGTGACTGAACTATGAACCACGCTGGATGCGTGGTGGTGACTATCTCCCTCTTGCTTCCTATGAAGACTCCTTGCTTCTTCTTTCCTACCTTTCTGTCGCCCTCCTTCCTTTCCCCATTACCCTAATTCATAACAGTGTCCGTCCTCCCCTCCCCCATCTCCCCGATTCAGATTTGTAATAAACTGGTCGGACCAACATTTGAACCGTTGTTTCTTAACCTCACGCTGGGTGAACAGCTATTAAAAGAACCTCCTCTCCCTCCTATAAATTGGAGCGAGACGGTCATCGGTCATCAGAGAGGAGATTTGAGGTGCCTAAGGAGGGGATTTGGGGACTCCATGTTGGGTAATGATGGAGGGGAATTGGGACTGAAGGAAGAGGGCTGGAGCAGATCCAAGTGAGGGGCAATTGGGTGCGGTAAGGGAGGGGGTAAAAGGAGAGTGAGCTGGAGACGTCATGGCCATGGAGGTGGAAGAAAGGGTGAAGGGTTTGGGAGGAAGTGGAAGGCGGAATTGGGAGAGAGCAGAGGGAGGGTACTGGGGCTGCTTGGCAGCACGGGCAGCTCCGTCCTTTAGGATTTTGGAGCAGGCAGCACAACACGGAGGGGATGGAAAGGCCCACGGGTTCAGGACGTGGGGTGCGGGGCATGGAGCTGGGGATCCCTCCCAGCTCTTAGAGTGGCCTCTGCCAGGCAGGGACAGACACGAGCGGTCCTGCTGAGCGTGGGGACGAGGACACAGACACACAGAGCGTGGCTTTGCTGAGGGCTTTATTGATCACTGGAGGATGTCAGAGATCATGATCAGAGAGGATGCCAAACGCTGTCTGTGAGCAGGAGAAGCCTTGTCCCTGCAGGGTTTGTGCCTCAGGATTTTGGGCAGGAGAAGGGCTGTCAGCAGCCCAGGGCGGGATGTGGGTCCCCTGGGGGCAGCAGCCACAGCCTCTGTCCCATCTGCACAGTGACCCTGGGCCATCCCTAGGACACGTCGAGAGCCTCCTCCTCTGCACAGCCCCACAAAGCAGGAGGGAAGGTCTGGGGGTGGCAATGGTCCCCTGGAGCGGGGCAGGGATGGTGCCCTCCATCCCATCCATCCCCAGGCCCTGAGGCCCAGTGCTCAGGGCTCCAGAGAGCCCCAGGGTCCCTCAGTGCCCCTGTTCCAGTGCCACCCTTCTATTGTAACAGGCTTCTTCCGTATGTCCAATCTAAAGACTCTGTCCCCGTCTGTCTTGCAGCCGCCCTTGGGATACTGAAGGCCGCTCTTAGGTCTGCCTGGAGCCTTCTCTTCTCCAGGCTGCCAAACTGGATGCGTATCAAGAAATGCTTCATAAAGACAAAACAGGGGTACTATAAAGAACAGAATGTCTTTAACCTCAACAAAATAATTTAAAAATTCAGATGGACTCTGCTACAGAAAGCAAATCTGACTGCGTGAAACTCAAAACCATTTCCTGAGGGAGACTTTGTTAAGCAACGTATGGAAAAGACAACAGGCATAATGCGTCCTGATTTAAAACCAACAAACAAAAAGCCGCGTGGACCTGATAGTGATCAAGAGTGTCCCATAGGAAGCACAGGAAAGAACAGGAATGCACATCTGCGTGCTCTGGGCCGGTGCCGGCATCTTTGGTTGTGGCTTTAGGCCCCGGGGCTGATGTCGGCCTCTGAGGCTTTGCCTTTAGGTCCCAGGGCCAGTGCTGTTTCTGTGGCTGTGGCTGTTAAGCCCTGGGCCAGTGCTGTTTCTGTGGCTGTGGCTGTTAAGCCCTGGGCCAGTGCTGTTTCTGTGGCTGTGGCTGTTAAGCCCTGGGCCAGTGCTGTTTCTGTGGCTGTGGCTGTTAAGCCCTGGGCCAGTGCTGTTTCTGTGGCTGTGGCTGTTAAGCCTCGGTGCAGTGCTGTTTCTGTGGCTGTGGCTGTTAAGCCTTGGTGCAGTGCTGTTTCTGTGGCTGTGGCTTCAGGCCTGGACAGTGCCAGCCTGTCTGCGGCTGTGTCTTGAAGCCCCAGGTGTGGTGCCGGCCTCTCGGGCTGTGGCTTTGGCTTTAGGCCCGGGGATGCTGCCGGCCTCCATGGCAGTGGCTTTGGCTTTCGGCCCTTGGGCCGGTGCCGGCCTCGCTGTTTGGGCCTTTAGGAGCCGGGCCAGTGCTGGCCTCTCAGACTGTGGCTGTGGCTTGAAGTCCCTGGGCTGCTTCCCAGCTCTGGGGCTGTGGCTTTCGGCCCTTGGGCCGGTGGCAGCCTCACTGGCTGGGGCTTCGGGCACAGCCCTCACTGGCTGTGCAGGAAAGCCTTTCGGCGGAACATGGCTGTCAACTGCTCTGAAATGCGTTTGAACAGCTCCTGGATGGCTGTGCTGTTACCAATGAACGTGGCAGACATTTTCAGGCCACGAGGTGGAATGTCACAGACCGCTGTTTTAACGTTATTAGGAATCCATTCGACAAAGTAATGGCTGGCCTCTCTGACCGTGGCTGTGGCTTGAAGTCCCTGGGCTGCTTCCAGCCTCTCGGGCTGTGGCTTTCGGCCCCACGGTCGGCGCTGACTTGTCTGGCTGTCGATGTGGCTTTAGAGCCCGGAGCTGGCCTGCACGCCTCGCAGCGCCTTCCTGCTGCCCTTGCACACTTCTCAGTGCCCACCTGCTGCCTTGGCTTGCCTCACCTTGCCTACCTGGAACAGCTTGCCCAAGGAGGCTGTGGATGCCCATCCCTGGAGGCATTCGAGGCCAGGCTGGATGTGGCTCTGGGCAGCCTGCTCTGCTGGTTGGCGACCCTGCACACAGCAGGGGCTTGAAACTACGTGATCACTGTGCTCCTTGTCAACCCAGGCCATTCTGTGATTCTGTGATTCTTTGCACACACTGCAGAAGGCCCCTGCCGCCTTGCCTTGCCTTGCCTTGCCTTGCCTTGCCTTGCCTTGCCTTGCCTTGCCTTGCCTTGCCTTGCCTTGCAGCATTTTCCTGCCGCCTTGGCACACCTTGCAGCACCTACCTGGTGCAGTGACGTGCCCCACATTGCCTTCCTGCCACCTTTGCACGCCTCGCCCTGCTTACCTGCCGCCTTGGCCATCCTCTCCGCACCTACCTGCTGCCTTGTGTGAGAGGCAGATTGTGCCTCTGCAGTGGAAATTTCCAGTGTTTCTGCACGCAGTGTAGGATAAGTTCTTTTTGACAAAAAAGCTGCTGAATAGAGTGAAGCTTGAGACTGGGGCGTTCCAAGCAGAGTCGAAGTGGCACAGGCTCGTGGCAAGGTAAAGGTGCGGGGTGGGGAGAGCCAGCCTAGCACAGGACAGAACCAACGTGCTGACTTCTGGAAGCGCTGTCCTCCTATCTTCATAGAAAAGGACAGAAGATAGCTCAAAACAACAGGTTGGTAACAGACCTCACATGGCAGCAACAGCGTCGGGCAGATTGTGAGCCTGAGACGTTCAACCAGTGAGTTCCAGGAGAGAGATTAGCTGTGTCAGAGCCAGGCTGTGGAACAGCGTGGATTTCACTGAGCAGGCACGCGATTCCTCCCTTGTCAGTAGGGGCTGTGTGCCCATTCTTGCCACCGTGAACAAACTGCTGCTTCACAAAGATCTTGGCCTGATGAGACATTTCTGGTTTTGAGGCGTGCTGCTGCTAAGACAGAAGGTGGTAACTGCCAGCAGCAGTCTCCTACTCGTAACATCCCTGCTGCTTCGTTCTGGGTGCCGTCACTGAGCAGCATCTGATAGAAGTCCTTCCCTGGTCAGCTGGCTGCCTCAGTTTGA
>JADANK010000894.1:0-10734 GCA_021292215.1 Lophura nycthemera
CCCCCCCAGCTTAATCCCTAATATTCCACTCCAGACCCCCCCCATTTCCCACCCAAATCCACCCCCAAAATTCCCCCCCCCCAATCCCCTTTTCCCTTTGGGCTTCCATCATTCCATCCCCCATTCCCGATCCTTCCGGGTTTTTTGCCCCCCCCTTAAATCAATATCCCCCATTTTCACCCAAATCCAGTCCGGGTTTTTACCCCCCCCCCAATAATCCCATTCGAATCCATTCCCCCCCTTCCAGGACCCCCCCCCCAATTTAAACCCAATTTAACCCCCCCCCCCCACCAAAAAAAAAATCCCCCCCCCCCCCCCCCCAATCCCTTTTCCCTTGCTTTCTCCATATCCCAACCCCATTCCGCCATTCCGGGCCCCCCCCCCCCACCCCCCCCCCCCCCCAACCCCCCCCCCCCCCCGTTGAGACAGCCGCTTGGCCGCTGGGGGGCCTGTTGCCCGGTTTTGCTTTGGTTTGGGGAGGGGGGGGGGGGGGGGGCGGGGGGGGGGGGTTGGGGGGGGGGGGGGGGGGGGGGGGGGGCGATGTGGGGGGGGTCGGGGCCGCCCGCACCGCCCCGCGCCGCGCCCGCATGGAGCGGCCCCCCCCGGGCCCGGCAGCCCCCCGCAGGTATGGGGGGGTTTTAGGGGGGGGTTACGGAGGGGGGGGGGGTGATGGGGGGGGGAAATTGGGGGGTGGGGGGGGGGCCTGAGAAAATTGGGGGGGGGGAAGAAAAGGGGGTGGGGAGGAAGGGGGTGGGGGGGAATTGGGGGGGGGGCTGCATGGGGGAATTGGGGGGGGGGGGTTGCGAGGGGGGGGTGAAGGGGGTGAAGGGGGGGGGGGGAAAAAAAATTGGGGGGGGGGGAAGGGGGGTGTTGTGCAATCGGGGAGGCTTGGGGGGGGGCGGAAGAAGGGGGGGGGGGGGGAAAAGGGGGGGTGTTTGGGGGGGGGCGGGATGTTGGGGGGGGGGGTGGTGGAGGGGGGGGGGGTGCGGGGCGGGGGGGGCAAAAAATCGTGCGTAAACGGGATGGGGAGGGGAAGGGCGGGGGGGGGAGATTGGGGGGGGACCGGAAAATTGGGGGGGGGGAAGGCTGTTAAAATGGGGGGGGGCGGGTGAATTGGGGGGACGCAAGAAGGGGTCATTAAGGGGGGGGGGGAAGAGAGGGGGGGGGGCAATTCTTTAAAGGGACCCCGATCGGCCCCCCCCCCCCCCACACCTTCCAACCCCCCCCCACCCCTCATTTTCCCCCCCCCCCCAAAAAAGGGGGGGGGGGGGAAAAAGAAGGGGGGGGGGCAACGTCTGAATCCCGTATTTTTTTTTCGGAAGGGGGGGGGGGGGTTATTCTGCACCCCCCCCCCCCATGGGGAAACTGAGGCACGGGGGGGGGGGGGCTGGCCCCCCCCCCCCCCCCCCCCCCCAAACCGGGTTGGGTCCCCAAGGCCCCCCCCCCCCCCCCCCCCAAAACGGTTTTTAAGGGGGGGGGGTTTGGTGGGGGGGGGGGGGGGGCGATGCTGGGGAGTTGCCCACAATGCACCGCGGCTCCGTCTCCATGGCAACGCGCCGGATGGGAGCTGCCCGCATCCCATAATGCCCCGCTGCTGGGGAGGGGGGGGGGGGATGGCCGAGATGGGGGGGGGGGGGGGGCGGAAAGATCGGAACCCCCCCCCAATATTTTAGTAAAGAAGAATTGGGGGGGGGGCCGTGAAAATGAACCCCCCCCCCCCCCTAAAAGAGGGGAGAGCCCTCATTAATCCCCTCATTAATCCTTCATTAATCCCTCATTAATCCGCCCCCCCCCTCCCCCCCCCCGCAGGTCCTGGCCCGGTGAGGAGCCTGGGGGGCTTCCGGCCCCCCCCCCCCAACATCTTAAAGACCCCCCCCCAATTTAAACACCCCCCCCCAAGCAACATGGCTCGCCCCGCCCCCCCTCGCACTTTCGCTCACCCCCCGGGTGGTCTGTCTGCCACCAAGGTAAGGGGGGGGCATGTCAAGAGTGTGCAAGGTTTGCAAGGGGTGTGCGACGAGTGCGCGAGGGGGGGGCCTGGGGGGGGGGTGGGCAAAAGGGAGTAGGCGCGTAGGGGGGGGCGCGGGGGGGTTGGGGGAGGGGGGGGGGCGGGCAAGGGGTGGGTGTGCGAGGGTGTGAGTGGTAAGGCGTGCGCGTGCAAGGAATGGTTGTGCAAAGGGGGGGGGGAGGGGGGTTGTGAAAAGGGGCCCCCAGTGATGTTGGGGAGGGGGAGGCTGGGAGGAAGGTGGGTGGTGCAAGCTGTGAGTGTGTAAGGCAGTGAGTGTGCAAGGGATGGGTGGCAGGGCTGGGTGTGCAAGGGGGCTTGGGGGAGGGAAAGGGGAGCACAGTGTGTATAGGGGGTTGGGGGGGGGAGCTGGGAAGGTGGGGGGGAGTGCAAGGGGTGGGTGTCAAGGGCTGTGAATGTGTAAGGGAATGGGTTTGGCAAAGGGGGCTGGGGGTGGGGTTTTGAAAAGGGGCCCATGCTGTATGGGGGGGGGGGGGCTGGGAAATGGGGGTGTGCAAGGGTGTGGAAGGCTGAGTGTGCAAGAATGGGTGTGCAAAGGGAAGGGTGTGCAAGGGGGGCGGGGGAGGGAGGGGAAAAAGGGAACCCAGTGTTGTTGGGGGGTGGGGGGGGGCTGGGAAGGTGGGGGGGAGTGCAAGGGGTGGGTGTGCAAGACTGTGAGTGTGTAAGGTAATGCGTGTGCAAGGGAATGGGTGTGCGATGCAATGGTGTGCAAGGGGGGCTGGGAGAGCAGAGTGCAAAAGAGGGAAGCACAGTGCCAGACGTGGAGTGGGGGGGTGCTGGGAAAGTTGGGGGGTGTGGTGGGTGTGCAAAGGGTGGGTGTGCAAAGCTGTAGGTGTGTAGGGCAATGAGTGTGCAAGGGAATAGGTGTGCAGTGCAGTGCGTGTGCAAGAGAATTGTGGAATGGAATGTATGTGCAAGGGAATGGGTGTGCAAGACGGTGGGTATGAAGTGCAGTGGGTTTGCAGTGCGCGTGCAAGGCGTGTGTGCAATGCAATGGGTGTGCAAGGGGGGCGGGGAGGAGGGGTGCAAAAAGGGGAACACCAGTGCTGGGGGGGCACAGGGAAGGCAGGGGGGTGTGGTGGGTGTGCAAGGGCTGGGTGTGCAATGCAATGGGTGTGTAAGGCAATGGGTGTGCAACAAATGGGTGTGCAGTGCGTGTGCAAGGGCAGGGGTGTGCAATGCAATGGTTGTGTAAAGTAATGGTTGTCTAGTGCACTGCATGTGCAAGGCTGTGCACATGTGTGCATTGAGTGTGCAAGGCAATGGGCGTGCAAGACTGCGTGTGTGCAGTGCCGTGCGTGTACGAGGAAATGGGTGTGGGGTGCGTGTGCAAAGCCAAGTGTCTGCAATGCAGTGGACGTGTAAAGTATTGGTTGTGTAGTGCAATGGGTGTGCAAGGCTGCGCGTGCATGTGCAGTGAATGGGTGTGTAAGGCAGTGGGCGTGCAAGGCTCTGGGTATGAAATGCAGTGGGTGTGCAGTGTGTGTGAAAGGGCGTCTGTGTGCAGTTCAGTGGGTGTGCAAGGGAGTGGGTGTGCGGTGGGTGTGCAAAGCAAGGGGACATGCAGTGCTGCGGGTGTATGAGGCAGCGAGTGTGCAAGGTGTGGGAGTGCAAGTGTGCGTGGGAGCAATGTGGTGGGTGTGCAAAGGAACAGATGTGCAGTGCTTGTGCAAGGAGAGTGCAAGGGTGCGTGTGTGCAAGGTGATGAGCGTACAATGCTGTGGGTGTGCAACAGGAGTGCATGTGCGGGGCAGTGGGTGTGCAAGGCACTGAGCGTGCATTGTTGTAAGAGTGGTGTGAGCGTGCAAGGCCGCGGGTGTGCAACGGGGGGTGTGCGAGGCAGTGCGTGTGCAATGAGCGTGCAAAGGTCATGCATGGCTACTGGAAATTGCACGTGATGGTGGTGCAGTGAGTGTGCAAACAGCATGTGAGGAGCGTGCAAAGGACTTGCACGAGGTGCGCAATGCTGTGTGTGTGCAAGGGGCGTGAAACGGTTCTGCAGTGGGATGGGTGTGCGAGCGGTGTGCAAAGCAGCGGGTGTGCAATGCAACCGGTATCCATGGGGAAAGCACTACAGTGAGCGTGCAGTGGGCGTGCAATACAGTTACGGGTGTGCAAGGGGTGTGCAATGCGCGTGCAAGGCGTGTGTAACGCAGTGGGTTTGCGTGGGGTGACAAACGGTCTTGCGGTAGAACGGGTGTGCAAGGGGTGTGAAAGGCAGCAGGCGTGCAAGCGGCGTGCAAAGCAACGGGTGTGCAATGCGACCAGTATGCGAGAGGGAAGCAATGCGATGAGTGTGCAAGGGGCGTGCGATGCATCCATGGGCGTGCAAGCGGCGTGCAAAGCAGCAGGTGTGCAATGCGATCAGAATGCAAGAGGAAAGCAATGCGATGAGTGTGCAAGGGGCGTGCGATGCGTGTAGGGGTGTGCAAGGCAGTTCTGGTTGTGCAAGGGGCGTGCGATGCAACTATGGGTGTGCAAGCGGCGTGCAAAGCAACAGGAGTCCAATGCGATCAGAATGTGAGAGGAAAGCGGTGCGATGAGTGTGCAAGGGGCGTGCGATGCACGTAGGGGCGTGCAAGGCAGTTCTGGGTGTGCGAGGGGTGTGCGATGCTTGCATGGGTGTGCAAGCGGCGTGCAAAGCAACGGGTGTGCAATGAAAGCAGTATGCGAGAGGAAAGCAATGCGATGAGTGTGCAAGGGGCGTGCGATGCACGTAGGGGCGTGCAAAGCAGTTCTGGGTGTGAGAGGGGTGGGTTGTGGTGCAGGGTGTGCAAGCGGCGGTGCAAAAAACGGGTGTGCAATGCGAGCGGTATGCGAGAGGGAAGCAACGCGATGATGTGCAAGGGTGGATCACGTAGGGGCGTGCAAAAGGCAGTTCGGGGTGCGAGGGGTGTTGCAAGGCGGTTCGGGGGGCAAGGGGTGGTGCAAGGCACGCACGGGTGGCCAGGAAGTTTTGGGGGTGCAAGGGGGTGGACGCAAACGGTTTGCGGATGCCGGTAGCGAGGAAAGCAATGCGGTGGAGCGTGCAAGGGGCGTGCAAGGGGGTACGGGTGTGCAAGGGGCGGCAAGGGGCGTGCAAGGCAGGAGGAATTGAGATCTGTGGGGCGAGGGGGGCTGGGGCCGTTTGTGGGGTGGGGGGGGTGTAGGGTTTGGGGCAGCGACAGGGTTGGGGGATCTGTGGGGTGGGGGGGATCATGGGGTGGGATTTGGGGATCTGTGGGGTGGGGGACTTAATGGGGTGGGGTGGGGGATCTATGGGGGGGGGGGATCTATGGGGTGGGGGACTATGGGGGGGGGATCTATGGGGGGGGATTTGGGGACTATGGCAAGGGGATCTATGGGTGGGATTTGGGATCTTAGGGGCGGGGTGGGAGGATCTATGGGGTGGGGGAATCTATGGGGTGGGATGGGGTCTTGGGGCGGGGGGTTTGGGGGGGAGCTATGGGGCGGGGGGATCTATGGGGTGGGATTGGGGATCTATGGGGCAGGGGGATCATGGGGTGGGAGGATCTATGGGGCGGGCCGGATCTATGGGGTGGGAGGGATCGTGGGGGTGGGGGGACTTATGGGGTGGGGTGGGGGATCTGATGGGTGGGGGGATCTATGGGGTGGGATTTGGGGATCTATGGGGCGGGGGGATCTTGGGGGGGGGATCTATGGGGCGGGGGGGATCTATGGGTGGGATTGGGGAATCTATGGGCGGGGGGATCTATGGGGTGGGGGCTATGGGGCGGGGGATCTATGGGGTGGGATGGGGCTGTGGGGGGGGGAATTATGGGTGGGGTGGGAGGATCTATGGGGTGGGGGGTCTAGGGGGTGGGATTTGGGGATCTATGGGGTGGGGATCTATGGGGTGTGGGGATCTATGGGGCTGGGGGATCTATGGGGCTGGGGGACCTAGGGGTGGGAGGATCTATGGGGTGGGATTTGGGGATTTTGGGGCGGGGGGATCTATGGGGTGGGGTGGGGGATCTATGGGGCGGGGATCTATGGGGCGGGGGGATCTATGGGGTGGGATCTATGGGGCTGGGGGATCTATGGGGCGGGGGATCTATGGGGTGTGGGGATCTATGGGGCTCGTGGGGATCTATGGGGTGGGGGATCTATGGGGGGGGGGGGATCTATGGGGTGGGGGATCTATGGGGGGGGGATCTATGGGGTGTGGAGGATCTATGGGGCGGGGGATCTATGGGGTGGGATTTGGGGATCTATGGGGCGGGGGGATCTATGGGGTGGGAGGATCTATGGGGCGGGGGGATCTATGGGGTGGGGGGACCTGTGGGGTGGGGGGATCTATGGGGTGGGAGGATCTATGGGGTGGGATTTGGGGACTTATGGGGTGGGACGTGGGGACACGTGGGGTGTGGGGACCCTGTTTTGGGGCCAGGAGCATTTATGGGATGCGAGGAGCCCAATATTGGGATGTGGGGACACGTGGGGACCCCAATATTGGGATATGGGGACCTATGGGATGTGAGGACCCCATTTGGGGACATCAGACCCCATAGGACACGAGGATCCCAATATTGGGATTTGGGGACCCGTGGAGACCCCAATATTGGGATTTGGGGACGTATGGGATGTGAGGCCCCCATTTGGGACATCAGACCCCATAGGACACGAGGACCCCAATATTGGGATTTAGGGACCCATGGAACTTATAGACCCAGATTTTGGGATATGGGGACCCTTGGAGACCCCAATATTGGGATTTGGGGACCTATGGGATATGAGGACCCCATTTGGGGACGGCAGACCCCATAGGACACAAAGACCCCAATATTGGGATACGGGGACGCATGGAGACCCCGATATTGGGATTTAATGACCAGTGGAACCCATAGACCCAAATATTGGGATGTGGGGACCCTTGGAGCTCATAGACCCCGGTATTGGGATCTGGTGACCCTTGGAGACCCCAATATTGGGATCTGGGGACCCACGGAGCTCATAGACCCAAATATTGGGATCCGGTGCCCCTTGAGGACCCCAATATTGGGATCTGGTGACCCACGGAACTCACAGACCCCAATACTGGGATCCGGTGACCCTTGAGAACCCCAATATTGGGATCTGGGGACCCATGGAACTCGTAGACCCCAATATTGGGATCTGGTGACCCTTAGAGACCCCGCTATTGGGATTTGGTGACCCATGGAGCACATAGACCCCAATATTGGGATTTGGTGCCCCGTGGAGCTCATAGACCCTGATATTGGGATCTGGTGACCCTTGGAGATCCCAATATTGGGATTTGATGACCCATGGAACTCGTAGACCCAAATATTGGGATCTGGGGACCCTTGAGGACCCCAATATTGGGATTTGGTGACCCACGGAACTCATAGACCCCAATATTGGGATTTGGTGACCCTTGGAGTTCATAGACCCCGATGTTGGGATATGGGAACCCAAGGAGACCCCAATATTGGGATCTGGTGACCCACGGAACTCATAGACCCCAATATTGGGATCTGGTGACCCTTGGAGACCCCGATATTGGGATTTGATGATCCTTGGAGACCCCAATATTGGGATTTGGTGCCCCATGGAACTCGTAGACCCCAATATTGGGATCTGGTGACCCTTGGAGACCCTGATATTGGGATTTGATGACCCATGAACTCACAGACCCCACTACTGGGATCCGGTGCCCCTTGAGGACCCCAATATTGGGATCTGGTGACCCACGGAACTCATAGACCCCAATACTGGGATCCGGTGCCCCTTGAGGACCCCAATATTGGGATTTGATGACCCATGGAACTCATAGATCCCAATATTGGGATTTGGTGACCCTTGGAGCCCCCGGTATTGGGATCTGGGGACCCTTGGAGACCCCGGTATTGGGATCTGGGGACCCTTGGAGACCCCGGTATTGGGATCTGGGGACCCATGGAGCTCATAGACCCAAATATTGGGATTTGGTGATCTTTGGAGACCCAGATGTAGGGATCTGGGGACCTATGGAGCTCATAGACCCCAATATTCAGATATGGGGACCCAAGGAGACCCCAGTATTGGGATATGGGGACCCACGGAACTCATAGACCCCAATACTGGGATCCGGTGACCCTTGAGGACCCCAATATTGGGATTTGATGACCCACAGAACTCATAGACCCCAATACTGGGATCTGGTGACCCTTGAGGACCCCAATATTGGGATTTGGTGACCCACGGAACTCGTAGACCCCAATATTGGGATCTGGTGACCCTTGGAGACCCCGATATTGGGATTTGATGACCCATGAACTCACAGACCCCACTACTGGCATCCGGTGCCCCTTGAGGACCCCAATATTGGGATCTGGTGACCCACGGAACTCACAGACCCCACTACTGGGATCCGGTGCCCCTTGAGGACCCCAATATTGGGATTTGATGACCCACGGAACTCATAGACCCCAATACTGGGATGCGGTGCCCCTTGAGGACCCCAGTATTGGGATTTGATGACCCATGGAACTCGTAGACCCCAATATTGGGATATGTTGACTCTTGGAGACCCCGCTATTGGGATTTGGTGACCCATGGAGCACATAGACCCAAATATTGGGATTTGGTGCCCCGTGGAGCTCATAGACCCTGATATTGGGATATGGGGACCCTTGGAGACCCTGATATTGGGATTTGGGGACCCATGGAGTTCATAGACCCAAATATTGGGAGTTGGTGACCCTTGGAGCCCCCGGTATTGGGATCTGGGGACCCATGGAGCTCATAGACCCAAATATTGGGATTTGGTGATCTTTGGAGACCCAGATGTAGGGATCTGGGGACCTATGGAGCTCATAGACCCCAATATTCAGATATGGGGACCCAAGGAGACCCCAGTATTGGGATCTGGGGACCCACGGAACTCATAGACCCCAATATTGGGATCTGGGGACCCTTGGAGACCCCAATATTGGGATTTGGTGACCCATGGAGCTCATAGACCCAAGTATTGGGATCTGGGGACCCTTGGAGACCCTGATATTGGGATTTGATGACCCATGGAACTCGTAGACCCAAATATTGGGATTTGGTGACCCTTAGAGACCCCAATATTGGGATTTGGTGACCCTTGGAGACCCTGGTGTTGGGATTTGGTGACCCACGGAACTCATAGACCCCAATATTGGGATCTGGTGACCCTTGGAGCTCATAGACCCCAGTATTGGGATCTGGGGACCCACGGAACTCATAGACCCCAATATTGGGATCTGGTGCCCTGTGGAGCTCATAGACCCCAATTTTGGGATTTGGTGACTTTTGGAGACCCAGGTGTAGGGATATGGGGCCGCATGGAATGTGAGGACCCCGATATTGGGATTTGATGACCCATGGAGCTCATAGACCCAAATATTGGGATTTGGTGACCCACGGAACTCATAGACCCCAATATTGGGATCTGGTGACCCTTGGAGACCCTGATATTGGCATATAGGGACCCATGGAACTCAAAGACCCCAATATTAGGATTTGGTGACCCTTGGAGACCCCAATATTGGGATCTGGGGACCCACGGAACTCATAGACCCCAATATTGGGATCCGGTGACCCTTGAGGACCCCAATATTGGGATTGTGACCCTGAACTCAAGCCCAAACGGGGTCGGGCCCCTTGAGGACCCCAATATTGGGATCTGGTGACCCACGGAACTCACAGACCCCAATACTGGGATCCGGTGACCCTTGAGGACCCCAATATTGGGATTTTGAATGACCCACAAACTCAAGCCCCAATAGGGATTGCGGTTTCCCCTTGGGGGGACCCCCAAATATTGGGATTTGATGACCCATGGAACTCGTAGACCCCAATATTGGGATATGTTGACCCTTGGAGACCCCAATATTGGGATCTGGTGACCCACGGAACTCATAGACCCCAATATTGGGATTTGGTGACCCATGGAACTCATAGACCCTGATATTGGGATATGGGGACCCTTGGAGACCCCAATATTGGGATATGGGGACCCTTGGAGACCCCAATATTGGGATCTGGGGACCCATGGAACTTGTAGACCCCGATATTGGGATCTGGTGACCCTTGGAGACCCAGGTGTAGGGATATGGAGCCCCATGGAATGTGAGGACCCCAATGCTGGGGTTTGGTGACCCATGGAGCTCATAGACCCAAATATTGGGATTTGGTGACCCTTGGAGCTCATAGACCCCAGTATTGGGATCTGGGGGCCCACCCGGAACTCATAGACCCCAATATTGGGATCTGGTGCCCTGTGGAGCTCATAGACCCCAATATTGGGATCTGGTGACCCTTGGAGACCCAGATGTAGGGATATGGGGCCCCATGGAATGTGAGGACCCCAATATCGGGATCTGGTGACCCACGGAACTCACAGGCCCCAATCCTGGCATCCGCTGCCCCTTGAGGAGCTCTGCTGCCCCATGGATCCCATAACCCCGAACCGCTCTCCGCGGGGGCCGCATCCTTCCGACCCACCGGGATCCCATTTCCCAGCCCCATCCCCGACCCCAAAACCCCTTTTTTTTTTTTTTGTTCCCCTAAGGGTGAGCCGGCGGGCTGCCCTTCGGGGTTTGGGGGCGGGAGCTGGCGTGCAAGGTTTACCCCATAGAGCTCGCTGCCCCGGAGCGGGAGTGGTGATGGTGGGAAAAACGCCAACCTACGGGCGCCACCGACGAAAGATTGGACCGCCCCCTTTCCAGAGGAGAAAAGTGAGTGCTACTGCCCGACGC
>JADANK010000895.1:0-11819 GCA_021292215.1 Lophura nycthemera
CTGATTCCGCTTTCCCTTGCGTCGCCTTTTCCCTTGTGTCGCCTTTCTTCCCTTGCGTTGCCTTTCTTACCGTTCCTGCTTTCCCTTGCGCCGCCTTTCTTCCCGTTCCTACTTTCCCTTGCATCGTCTTTCTTTCCTTGCGTCGCCTTTCTTCTCATTCCTGCTATCTCTTGCGTCGCCTTTCTTCCCGTTCCTACTTTCCCTTGCGTCGTCTTTCTTCCCGTTCCTGCTTTCCCTTGCTTCGCCTTTCTTCCCTTGCGTCGCCTTATTTCCATTGCGTCGCCTTTCTTCCCGTTCCTGCTTTCCCTTGCTTCGCCTTTCTTCCCTTGCGTGGCCTTTCTTCCCTTGCATCGCCTTTCTTCCCTTGCAACGCCTTTCTTCCCTTTCCTGCTTTCCCTTGCCTCGCCTTTCTACCCTTGCGTCGCCTTTCTTACCATTCCTGCTTTCCCTTGCGTCGCCTTTCCTCCCTTGCGTCTCCTATCTTCCCTTGCGTCGCCTTTCTTATTGTTCCTGCTTTCCCTTGTGTCACCTTCCTTCTCGTTCCTGCTTTCCCTTGCGTCGTCTTTCTTTCCATGCGTCACCTTTCTTGCCGTTCCTGCCTTCCCTTGCGTCGACTTTCTTCCCTTGCGTTGCCTTTCTTCCCGTTCCTGCTTTCCCTTGCCACGCCTTTCTTCCCGTTCCTGCTTTCCCTTGCGTCACCTTTCTTCCCTTGCGTCGCCTTTCCACCCTTGCGTCGCCTTTCCTCCCTTGCGTCGCCTTTCTTCCCATTCCTGCTTTCCCTTGCGTCGCCTTTCTTCCCTTGTGTCGCCTTTCTTCCCTTGCGTTGCCTTTCTTACCGTTCCTGCTTTCCCTTGCGCCGCCTTTCTTCCCGTTCCTACTTTCCCTTGCATCGTCTTTCTTTCCTTGCGTCGCCTTTCTTCTCATTCCTGCTATCTCTTGCGTCGCCTTTCTTCCCGTTCCTACTTTCCTTGCGTTGCTTTCTTCCCGTTCCTGCTTTCCTTGCTTCGCCTTCTTCCCTTGCGTCGCCTTATTTCATTGCGTCGCCTTTCTTCCCATTCCTGCTTTCCTTGCTTCGCCTTTCTTCCCTTGCGTGGCCTTTTCTTCCCTTGCATCGCCTTTTTCCCTGCCGACGCCTTTTCTTCCCTTTCCTGCTTTCCTTGCCTCGCCTTTCTACCCTTGCGTCGCCTTTCTTACCATTCCTGCTTCCCTTGCGTCGGCCTTTCCTCCCTTGCGTCTCCTATCTTCCCTTGCGTAGCCTTTCTTATTGTTCCTGCTTTCCCTTGTGTCACCTTCCTTCTCGTTCCTGCTTTCCCTTGCGTCGTCTTTCTTTCCATGCGTCACCTTTCTTGCCGTTCCTGCCTTCCCTTGCGTCGACTTTCTTCCTGTTCCTGCTTTCCCTTGCGTAACCTTTCTTCCCCTGCGTCGCCTTTCTTCCCGTTCCTGCTTTCCCTTGCCTCGCCTTTCTTCCCGTTCCTGCTTTCCCTTGCGTCACCTTTCTTCCCCTGCGTCGCTTTTCTTCCCTTGCATCGCCTTTTTTCCCCTTCCTGCTTTCCCGTGCGTCGCCTTTCTTCCCTTCCGTCGCCTTTCTTCCCGTTCCTGCTTTCCCTTGCGTTGCCTTGCTTCCCTTGCATTGCGTTATTTCCCTTGCGTCTCCTTTCTTCCCGTTCCTGCTTTCCCTTCCGTTGCCTTTCTTCCCGTTCCTGCGTTCCCTTGCATCGTGTTTTTTCCCTTGCGTCGCATTCCTTCCCGTTCCTGCTTTCTCTTGCGTCGCCTTTCTTCCCGTTCCTGCTTTCCCTTCCATCGCCTTTCTTCCCTTGCGTCCCCTTGCTTCCCTTGCATCGCCTTTCTTCCCTTGCATCGCTTTTCTTCCCTTGCGTCGCCTTTTTCCCGTTTCTGCTTTCCCTTGCATCGCCTTACTTCCCTTCGTCGCCCCCTTCTTCCCGTTCCTGCTTCCCTTGCGTCGGCTTTTTTCCAATTCCTGTTTCCCCTTGGGTCGCCCTTGCTCACTTGGACACGTTTCTTCCCGTTTCCTGTTTCCCTAGCTTCGCCTGTTCTCCCTTCCGTCCGCCTTTCTTCCATTGCGGGGCCTTTCTTACTGTTAGGCTTTCCCATGCGTCGTCTTTCCTTCCCTTGGCACCTTTCACCCGCTCCCGCTTTCACTTGCATTCCCTTTCTTCCCTTGCTCCGCCCTTTTTTCCAGTTCCTGCTTTCCCTAGCGTCGCCTTTCTACCCTTGAATCCACCCTTTACTTTCCCTTCCGTCCCTTATTCCCCTGGCGACGCCTTTCTTTCTCTTGCGTCGTCCCCTTTCTTACCCTTGCGCCGCCTTTCTTCCCGTTCTTGCTTTCCATTGCCGTCGCCTTTCCTTCCTTGCGTCGCCTTTCTTCCCGTTTCTTTGGCTTTTCCCTTGGGTCGCCTTGCTCCCTGCGTCGCCTTTGCTTCCCTTGCTTTGGCGTTATTTCCCTTGCGTCGCCTTTCTTCTAGTTCCCTGCTTTCCCTTGCGTGCCTTGCTTCCCCTTTGCGTCGCCCTTTCTTCACTTGCCTCGCCTTGCTCCCTTGCGTCGCCTTTCTTCCCCGTTCCTGATTTCCCTTGCTTCGGCCTTTCCTTCTCTTTCCTTCTCCCTTGTGGCGCCTTTCTACCCTTGCGTCACCTTTCTTCCCTTGCGTCGCCTTTCTTCCCGTTCCCTCTTTCCCTTGCTTCGCCTTTCTTCTCTTTCCTGCTCTCCCTTGTGGCGCCTTTCTACCCTTGCGTCACCTTTCTTCCCTTGCATCGCCTTTCTTCTCAGGCGTCGCCATTCTTACCGTTCCTCCTTTCCCTTGCTTCGCCTTTCTTCCAGTTCCGGATATCCCTTGCGTCGCCTTTTTTTCCCTTGCGTCGCCTTTCTTCTCGTTCCTGCTTTCCCTTGTGTCGCCTTTCTTCCCTTGCGTCGCCTTTCTTCCCTTGCGTTGCCTATCTTGCCATTCCAGCTTTCCCTTGCGTCGCATTTCTTCCCTTACGTAGCCTTTCTTCCCGTTCCTGATTTCTCTGGCGTTGCCTTTCTTCCCTTGGATCGCCTTTCTTCCCGGTCCTGCTTTCCACTTGCATCCGCCTTTTTTCCGTTCCTGCTTTTCCCATGGGAACCTTTTCTATCCTTGCGTGGCCTTTCTTACAGTCCTGGTTTTTCCCATGCGTTTACCGTTTCTTTCCCTTCGTTTGGCCTTCTTTCTCTTTCCGCTTTCCCTTGGCGTCGCCTTTCTTCCCTTGTGTCGCTTTGTTTCCCCATTCCCGCTTTCCCTTTGCCGTCGCCTTTCTTCCTTTGCGGCCTTTCCTTCCCGTTCCCTCTTTCCCTTGCATTCACCTTTTCAACCCTTGCGTCGCCTTTCTTCGTTGCGAATTGACTTTTTCCCTTGCCGTCCCCCCTTCCTTACCCTTCCGTCGTTTCTTCCCTTTCCGGGCTTTCCCTTGGCGTCGCCTTTTTTTTCCCTTTGCGCCGCCCTTTCTTCCTGTTTTGCTTCCCCTCTTCGTCTTTCTTCTCATTCCCGCTTTTTCCTTGCGTCGCTTTTCTTCCCTTGCAAACACCTTTTCTTCCCTTGCGTCGGCTTTCTTTACCTTGAGTCGTTTTTCTTCCCGTTCCTGCTTTTCCTTGGCGTCGCCTTTCTTCCCTTGGTGTCACTTTTTTTCCCATTCCAGCTTCCTCTTGCGTCGGCCTTTCTTCCCTTGGCCTTGCCTTCCTTCCCTTTGCGTCGCCCTTTTCTTCCCTTTGCTTCGCCTTTCCTTCCATTGCGTCGCCTTTCTTCCCGTTTTCCGATTTCCTGGCGTTGCCTTTTTCCCTTGGCATCGCCATTCTTCCGTTTCCTTGCTTTCACTTGCTTCGCCATTTCTTTACGTTCCCTGCTTTCCATGCGGCCGTTTTCCCTTGCGTTGGCCTTTCTTAGTGTTCCTGCTTTTCACATTGCGTCGTCTTTTTCCTTGCGTCACCTTTCTTCCCCTCCGCTTTCACCTTTAATCGCCTTTCTTCACTTGCATCGCCTTTTTTCCCTGTTTCCTGCTTTCCCTTTGCATCGCCTTTCTTCCCGTTCCTGCTTTCCCTTGCGGGCATCTTTCTTCCCTTGCCTTCGCCTTTTTCCTTGCTCGCCTTTTCTTTCCCGTTCCAGCTTTCACTTTGCATAACCTTTCTTTCCGTTCCTGCTTTCCCAATGCGTAACGGTTTCTTCCCCTTGCGTGGCCTTCCTTAATTTTCCTGCTTTCCCTTCGTCGTCTTTCTTCCCTTGCTCACCTTTTCACCCGCTCCCGCTTTCACCTTGCACGCCTTTTTTCCGTTGCATCGCCTTTTTTCCCCGTTCCTGCTTTTCCTTCGAGCCTTTCTTTCTTGCTCGCCTTCTTCCCTTGCGTCGCCTTTCTTTCCATTCCAGCTTTCCCTTGGGCGCATTTATTCCCTTTCATAGCCCTTTTTTCCCGTTCCGCTATCCCTTGTGTCGCCTTTCCCCCTTGCATCGCCCTTTCTTCCCTTGCATTGCCTTTTTCCAGTTCCTGCTTTCCCTTTGCCGTCTCCTTTCTTCCCTTGCGTCGCCTTTCTTTTCTTGCGTCGCCTTTCTTAGTGTTCCTGCTCTCACTTGCGTCGCCTTTCTTCCCTTGCGTCGCCTTTCTTTTCGTTTCTGCTTTCCCTTGCGTCGCCTTTCTTCCCTTGGATCGCCTTTCTTCCCGGTCCTGCTGTCACTTGCATCGCCTTTCTTTCCGTTCTTGCTTTCCCATGCGTACCATTTCTTCCCTTGCGTGGCCTTTCTTTTAGTTCCTGCTTTCCCATGCGTACAGTTTCTTCCCTTGCGTCACCTTTCTTCTCTTACCTGCTTTCCCTTGCGTCACCTTTCTTCCCTTGCGTCGCCTTTATTCCCTTGCGTCACCTTTCTTCCCTTGCGCCGCCTTTATTCCCTTGCGTCGCCTTTCTTCCCGTTTCTGCTTTCCCTTGCATCACCTTTTCTCGCTTGCGTCGCCTTTCTTCCCTTGCTACACCGTTCTTCCCTTGCGTCGTCCTTCTTACCTTCCATCGCCTTTCTTCCCTTTCCGGCTTTCCCTTGCGTCGCCTTTTTTTCCCTTCCGCCGCCTTTCTTCCCGTTCCTGCTTTCCCTTGCGTCGCCTTTCTTCCCGTGCGTAGCCTTTCTTCCCGTTCCTGCTTTCCCTTGCGTCGCCTTCCATCCCTTGTGTCGCCTTTCTTCCCGTTCTTGCTTTCCCTTGCGTCGGCTTTCTTCCCATGCGTCTCCTTTCTTCCCGTTCCTGCTTTCCCTAGCGTCACCTTTCTTCCCTTGCATAGCCTTGCTTCCCGTTCCTGCTTTCCCTTGCGTCGCCTTCCTTCCCTTGCATCGCCTTTCTTCCCGTTCCTGCTTTCCCTTGCGTCGCCTTTCTTCCTTTGCGTCGCCTTTCTTCCCGTTCCTGCTTTCCCTCGCATCACCTTTTCTCCCTTGCGTCGCCTTTCTTCCCTTGCGGTGCCTTTCTTCCCTTACGTCGTCCTTCTTACCTTCCGTCGCCTTTCTTCCCTTTCCAGCTTTCCCTTGCGTCGCCTTTTTTTCCCTTGCGTCGCCATTCTTCCCGTTCCTGCTTTCCCTTGCGTCGCCTTTCTTCCCTTGCGTCGCCTTTCTTCCCGTTCCTGCTTTCCCGGGCTTCGCCTTTCTTCTCATTCCTGCTTTCCCTTGCGTCGCCATTCTTCCCTTGCAACACCTTTCTTCCCTTGCGTCGCCTTTCTTCCCATTCCATCTTTCCCTTGCGTCGCCTTTCTTCCCTGGCGTTGCCTTTCTTCCCGTTCCTGCTTTCCCTTGCGTCGCCTTCCTTCCCTTGCGTCGCCTTTCTTCTCGTTCTTGCTTTCCCTGGCTTCGCCTTTCTTCTCATTCCTGCTTTGCCTTGCGTCGCCATTCTTCCCTTGCAACACCTTTCCTCCCTTGCGTCGCCTTTCTTCCCATTCCATCTTTCCCTTGCGTCGCCTTTCTTCCCTGGCGTTGCCTTTCATACCGTTCCTCCTTACCCTTGTGTCACCTTTCTTCCCTTGCGTCGCCTTTCTTCCCGTTCTTGCTTTCCCTGGCTTCGCCTTTCTTCTCATTCCTGCTTTGCCTTGCGTCGCCATTCTTCCCTTGCAACACCTTTCCTCCCTTGCGTCGCCTTTCTTCCCATTCCATCTTTCCCTTGCGTCGCCTTTCTTGCCTTGCGTAGCCTTTCTTCCCGTTCCTGCTTTCCCTTGCGTCGCCTTCCTTCCCTTGCGTCGCCTTTCTTCTCGTTCCTGCAATCTCTTGCGTCGCCATTCTTCCTGTTTCTACTTTCCCTGGCGTCGCCTTTCTTCCCTTGCGTCGCCTTATTTCCGTTGCGTCGCCTTTCTTCCCGTTCCTGCTTTCCCTTGCATCGCCTTTCCTCCCTTGCGTCGCCTTTCTTCCCATTCCTGCTTTCCCTTTCCTCGCCTTGCTTCTCTTGCTTTGCCTTTCTTCACTTGCATCGCCTTTCTTCCCTTGCATCGCCTTTCTTACCTTTCCTGCTTTCCCTTGCATCGCCTTTCTTCCCGTTCCTACTTTCCCTTGCATCGCCTTTCTTTCCTTGCGTCGCTTTTCTTCTCGTTCCTGCCATCCCTTGCGTCGCCTTTCTTTACTTGCATCGCCTTTCTTCCCTTGCGTCGCCTTTCTTCCCATTCCTGCTTTCCGTTGCCACGCCTTTCTTCCCGTTCCTACTTTCCCTTGCATCGCCTTTCTTTCCTTGCGTCGCTTTTCTTCCCATTCCTGCTTTCCCTTGCGTCGCCTTTCTTTACTTGCATCGCCTTTCTTCCCTTGCGTCGCCTTTCTTCCCATTCCTGCTTTCCCTTGCCACGCCTTTCTTCCCGTTCCTGCTTTCCCTTGCGTCGCCTTTCTTCCCTTGCGTCGCCTTTCTTCCCTTGCGTCGCCTTTTTTCCCCTTCCTGCTTTCCCGCGCGTCCCCTTTCTTCCCTTGCGTCGCCTTCCTTCCCGTGCGTCGCCATTCATCCCGTTCCTGCTTTTCCGTGCGTCGCCTTTCTTCCCTTGCGTGGCCTTTCTTCCCTTGCGTGGCCTTTCTTCCCTTGCATCGCCTTTCTTTCCTTGCGACGCCTTTCTTACCTTTCCTGCTTTCCCTTGCATCGCCTTTCTTCCCTTGCATCGCCTTTCTTCCCGTTCCTACTCTCCCTTGCATCGCCTTTCTTTCCTTTCGTGGCTTTTCTTCTCGTTCCTGCGATCCCTTGCGTCGCCTTTCTTCCCGTTCCTACTCTTCCTTGCATCGCCTTTCTTTCCTTTCGTGGCTTTTCTTCTCGTTCCTGCGATCCCTTGCGTCGCCTTTCTTCCCGTTCCTACTCTCCCTTGCATCACCTTTCTTCCCTTGCGTAGCCTTTCATCCCATTCCTGCTTTCCCTTGCATCGCCTTTCTTCCCTTGCGTCGCCTTTCTTCACTTGCATCGCCTTTCTTCCCTTGCATCGCCTTTCTTACCTTTCCTGCTTTCCCTTGCATCGCCTTTCTTCCCGTTCCTACTTTCCCTTGCATCGCCTTTCTTTCTTTGCGTCGCTTTTCTTCTCGTTCCCTGCCATCCTTGCGTCGCCTTCTTTACTTGCATCGCCTTTCTTCCTTGCGTCGCCTTTCTTCCCATTCCTGCTTTCCCTCACGCCTTGTCTTCCCGTTCACTACGTTCCCTTGCATCGCCTTTTTTCCTGCGCGCTTTCTTCCCATTCCGCTTTCCCTTGCCCGCTTTCTTCCCGTTCCTGCTTTCCCTTCGTCGCCTTTCTTCCCTTGCGTCGCCTTTCTTCCTTGCTTTCCCTTTTTTTCCCCTTCCCCTGCCTTTCCCCGCGTCCCTTTTTCCCCTTCCCTTTGGCGTCCCCTTCCCTTCCCGCCCCTGCGTCGCCATTCATCCCGTTCCTGCTTTTCCGTGCGTCGCCTTTCTTCCCTTGCGTCGCCTTTCTTCCCTTGCGTGGCCTTTCTTCCCTTGCATCGCCTTTCTTTCCTTGCGACGCCTTTCTTACCTTTCCTGCTTTCCCTTGCATCGCCTTTCTTCCCTTGCATCGCCTTTCTTCCCGTTCCTACTCTCCCTTGCATCGCCTTTCTTTCCTTTCGTGGCTTTTCTTCTCGTTCCTGCGATCCCTTGCGTAGCCTTTCATCCCATTCCTGCTTTCCCTTGCATCGCCTTTCTTCCCTTGCGTCGCCTTTCTTCACTTGCATCGCCTTTCTTCCCTTGCATCGCCTTTCTTCCCATTCCTGCTTTCCCTTGCCACGCCTTTCTTCCCGTTCCTACTTTCCCTTGCATCGCCTTTCTTTCCTTGCGTCGCTTTTCTTCCCATTCCTGCTTTCCCTTGCGTCGCCTTCCTTTACTTGCATCGCCTTTCTTCCCTTGCGTCGCCTTTCTTCCATTCCTGCTATCCCTTGCCACGCCTTTCTTCCCGTTCCTGCTTTCCCTTGCGTCGCCTTTCTTCCCTTGCGTCGCCTTTCTTCCCTTGCGTCGCCTTTTTTCCCCTTCCTGCTTTCCCGCGCGTCCCCTTTCTTCCCTTGCGTCGCCTTCCTTCCCGTGCGTCGCCATTCATCCCGTTCGCTTTCCTGCGTCGCCTTTCCCCTTGCGTGCCTTTCCTTTCCCTTGCTTGGCCTTTCTTCCTTGCTCGCCTTTCTTTCCTTGCGACGCCTTTCTTACCTTTCCTGCTTTCCCTTGCATCGCCTTTTCTTCCCTTGATTCGCTTTCTTGTTCCTACTTCTTCCTTCATCGGCCTTTTCTTTCCTTTCTGGCTTTTCTTCTCGTTCCTGCGATTCCTTGCTCGCCTTTCTTTTTCGTTGGCTTTTTCTCGTTCCTGCGATCCCTTGCGTGCCTTTCTTTCCCGTTCCTACTTTCCCTTGCTTCGACTTTGTTTCCGTGCGTCGCCTTGCTTCTCGTTCCTGCTTTCCCTTGCGTCGCCTTTCTTCCCGCTCCTGCTTATCCTTGCTCGCCTATCTTCCTTGCTCGCCTTTCTTTCCTTGCGTCGCCTTTCTTACCTTCCGCTTCCCTTGTATCGCCTTTCTTCCTTGCGTCGCTTCTTCCCGTTCCTGCTTTTCCTTGGTCGCCTTCTTTCCTCGGTCGCCTTTCTTTCTCCTTTTGCATCCCTTTTTCCCCTTCCTCTTTCCCGTGGTCGCCTTTTTCCCTTGCTTCCTTCTTCCCTCGCCTCGCCTTTCTCCCCGTTCCTGCTTTTTCTCCCGTGGCCTTTCTTCCCCGTTCCTGGCGTTTCCCTTGCGTCGCCTTCTTCCCTTGCGTCGCCATTTCTCCCGTTTTCCTCTTTCTCTTGCGTCGCCTTTCTTCCCGTTCCTGCTTTCCTTCCACACCTTTCTCCCCTTGCATTCGCCTTTCTTCCGTTCCTGCGATCCCTGCGTCGCCTTTCTTCCGTTCCTACTTTCCCTTGGCTGACTTTGTTTCGTGGTCGCCTTGCTTCTCGTTCGGCTTACTGTGCGTCGCCTTTTCTTCCGTTGTTCCCTTACATCCTTTCTCCCCTTGCATCGCCTTTTTTCCCCTTGTTTCCTTGCGTCCTGCTTCCCGTTTCCTATTTCCCTTGCCGCGCATTTTTCTTCCCTTGCGTCGCCTTTCTTCCCGTCCTGCTTCCCTTTGCGTCGCCCTTTTCCCTGCGTGCTTTTTACCAGTGCGCCTTCATTTCCCTTCCTGCTTTCCCTTGCGCCGCCTTTCTTCCCTTGTGTCGGCCTTCATACCGTTACGGCTTTCCCTTGCGTCGCCTTGCTTCCCTTGAGTCGCCTTTCTTCACTTGCATCGCCTTTCTTCCCTTGCGTCGCCTTTCTTCCCATTCCTGCTTTCCCTTGCGCCGCATTTCTTCCCTTCCATTGCCTTTCTTCTCGTTTCTGCTTTCCTTTCCGTCGCCTTACTTCCCGTTTCTGCTTTCTCTTGCGACGCCTTTCTTCTCTTGCGTCACCTTTCTTACCATGTGTCGCCCTCATTCCCATTCCTGCTTTCCCTTGTGCCGCATTTCTTCCCTTGCGTCGCCTTACTTCCCGTTCCTGCTTTTCCTTGCGTCGCCTTGCTTCCCATGCGTCGCCTTTCTTCACTTGCATCGCCTTTCTTCCCTTGCGTCGCCTTTCTTCCCATTCCTGCTTTCCCTTGCGTCGCCTTTCTTCCGCTGCGTCGTATTTCTTCCCGTTCCTGCTTTCTCTTGCGTCGCCTTTCTTCCCGTTCCTGCTTTCCCTTGCGTCGCCTTTCTTCCCTTGCGTCGCCTTTCCTCCCTTGCGTCGCCTTTCTTCCCATTCCTGCTTTCCCTTGCGTCGCCTTTCTTCACTTGCATCGCCTTTCTTCCCTTGCGTCGCCTTTCTTATCATACCTGCTTTCCCTTGCATCGCCTTTCTACCCTTGCGTCGCCTTTCTTACCATTCCTGCTTTCTCTTGCGACGCCTTTCTTCGCTTGCGTAGCCTTTCTTCCCTTGCGTCGCCTTTCTTACCGTTCCTCCTTTCCCTTGCATCGCCTTTCTTCCCGTTCCTGCTTTCTCTTGCGTCGACTTTGTTCGCTTGCGTTGCCTTTCTTCCCTTGCATCGCTTTTCTTACCTTTCCTCCTTTCCCTTGCATCGTCTTTCTTCCCGTTCCTGCTTTCCCTTGCTTCGCCTTTCTTCCCGTTCCTGCTTTCCCTTGCGTCGCCTTTCTTCACTGGCATCGCCTTTCTTCCCATTCCTGCTTTCCCTTCCGTCGCCTTTCTTCCCTTGCGTACCCTTTCTACCCTTGCGTCGCCTTTCTTACCATTCCTCCATCCCCTTGCATCGCCTTTCTTACCGTTCCTGCTTTCCCTTGCACCGCCTTTCTAACCGTTCCTACTTTCCCTTGCATCGTCTTTCTTTCCTTGCGTCGCCTTTCTTCTCATTCCTGCAATCTCTTGCGTCGCCTTTCTTCCCGTTCCTACTTTCCCTTGCGTCGCCTTTCTTACCGTTCCTGCTTTCCCTTGCTTCGCCTTTCTTCCCTTGCGTCGCCTTATTTCCGTTGCGTCGCCTTTCTTCCCGTTCCTGCTTTCCCTTGCGTCGCCTTTCTTCCCTTGCGTGGCCTTTCTTCCCTTGCATCGCCTTTCTTCCCTTGCGACGCCTTTCTTCCCATTCCTGCTTTCCCTTGCGTCGCCTTTCTACCCTTCCGTCGCATTTCTTACCATTCCTGCTTTCCCTTGCGTCGCCTTTCTTCCCTTGCGTCGCCTTTCTTCCCTTGCGTCGCCTTTCTTCCCATTCCTGCTTTCCCTTGCGTCGCCTTTCTTCCCTTGCATCGCCTTTCTTCCCTTGCGTCGCCTTTCTTACCATTCCTGCTTTCCCTTGCTTCGCCTTTCTTCCCTTGCGTCGCCTTTCTGCCCTTCCGTCGCTTTTCTTCCCGTTCCTGCTCTCCCGGGCGTCGCCTTTCTTCCCTTGCGTCGCCTTTCTTAACTTGCATCGCCTTTCTTCTTTTGCGTCGCCTTTCTTCCCATTCCTGCTTTCCCTTGCGTCGCCTTTCTTCCCTTGCGTCGCCTTTCTTACCATGTGTCGCCTTCATTCCAATTCCTGCTTTCCCTTGCGCCGCCTTTCTTCCCTTGTGTCGGCCTTCATACCATTCCGGCTTTCCCTTGCGTCGCCTTGCTTCCCTTGCGTCGCCTTTCTTCCCTTGCGTCGCCTTCATTCCCATTCCTGCTTTCCCTTGCGCCGCATTTCTTCCCTTGCATTTCCTTTCTTCTCGTTTCTGCTTTCCTTTCCGTCGCCTTACTTCCCGTTTCGGCTTTCTCTTGCGACGCCTTTCTTCTCTTGCGTCACCTTTCTTACCATGTGTCGCCCTCATTTCCATTCCTGCTTTCCCTTGCGCCGCATTTCTTCCCTTGCGTCGCCTTACTTCCCGTTCCTGCTTTTCCCTT
>JADANK010000896.1:0-12604 GCA_021292215.1 Lophura nycthemera
GGGGCTGCGGGGCTGGGCGCTCGAGCAACTAACGGTCTGTCCCGACTGTTCCCCCACAGCTGGAGCCTTCCTCTGGATACTGGCAGCTTGGAGAAGCGACGTCCTGCAGGTCAGTGCCGCGGTGTGCGGCAGAGGCCAAAGCTCTGCCCTTCTGCCTCTGCAGGGACGGGAGTTCGGCCACGGGCTCCTGGCTGCTGAGGCGGAGGGCGGACCTGGAGCCGGGCTGGGGTCGCCTTGGCAGCAGGGTGGGCTTCGGTGTGGAAGCACCTTCCCAGTGCCCAGCTCGGAGCTCGGGCTGAAGGCGGCAGCGCGTGGGAAGAAGGGGCCTTTGGCCCATCCCCGGCACTGGGGAGTCTGGAGGGGATGCGAAAGCAAACGGAGAAGCAGCAGATGCTCTGCAGCACGGGGAGGGCTTAAGAGCCCGACTTTGGGCAGCGCTGCTCTGCCAACCGCTGGGAAGCAGCAGGAAATTCTGCCAGCGGTTCCCTGGGAAGCTAAAAAGAGAACACGAAAAGAAAGCCAAATACATGAAAAAGGGGAGCAAAGAGAATAAAAGGGAAGCAGCAAAGTAGAAAGTAGGAAAACTAAGGGGAAAAAAAAGCAAACAAAGCCTATGACATCCAAGGGAACAAAATACCCAACAGAAAATAAGTAATAACTAACAAAACGAAAGAAAAACAGGCAGGAGAAAAAACGACTACGAAAAATCAAAGCAAAACTACGATAAGGAACGGAAAGACAAAGCAAAGACATACAATGCAGTATCGTGGCAAAGCAAAGGATTCAAACAAAAAAAAATAAGCAAACTAATGCAAGAGGAAGTAAACGGAAATAGAAACAGAAAAGAAAGAGAAAGAAAAGAGAATGAAAGAGAACTAGCAAAGTAGAAGGACAAAGCAAAGTAAAGCAAGCAGAGTGAAAGGCCACGCAAAGGAAAGGTAGGAAAGAAAACCAAGAGCAAAGGAGCAATGGAAAAAAGAATAAAATGAAAAGGAATATTCAGGAAAAAGAGAAAAGAAATGGAAAGAAAGAAACTGCCATGTGGAGAACAGTGGAAAGCAAAGGAGAAAAACAACCCGTAAGAAAACTAAGCAAAAACCAAAGAAAGCAAAGCAAAACAATGACATTCAGAACAAAAAGCACTAAAAACAGAAAAGTAAAAACTAAATAAAAAGGCAAGAAACAACAAAAAAAGAGAAGAAAACAGAAAACCTAAAAAAGCAAAGAGCAAACAACAGTTCAAAAAAACCCCAGAATACAAAAAGAGACAAAACAGGCAAAACACATAAAACACAGAAAAGAACAAAAGGACAAAAAATGAAAACACACAGACACACAAACAAATATTAAAAAAAAAAAAAAACAACAAAAGCACAAAAAGAAAATCACACACAAACAAAAAACAAAAATAAAAGCAAAACAACAAAAAAAAAAAAAAAAAAACAAAGAAACACCAAACATAGAAACTTACAACAAAAACACGCAAGCATAAAAAAAAACCAACA
This sequence comes from Lophura nycthemera, assembly GCA_021292215.1. Taxonomy (NCBI): domain Eukaryota; kingdom Metazoa; phylum Chordata; class Aves; order Galliformes; family Phasianidae; genus Lophura; species Lophura nycthemera. The sequence goes on from JADANK010000896.1 coordinate 1,506, forward strand.
ATAAACAGAAAAAAAACTAAAAAAGAAAAGCAGAACATTAATCATAAAAAACAGAAAAGCAACAAAAGAACAGACACAAAAACAAAAAAACACACAAACCAACAACAAAAAAGTAAAAATTAAAAAAGAAGAAAGCAAAAAATAAAAAAAAACATAAAAAGAAACAAAAAAGCAGAAAGGAACCAAACAAAAAGATACAAAATATACAGATACAGAAAATAAAAAAACCAAAATGAGCAGAAATCACAAATCAAAAACCAAAAATAAAAAAAAAAAACAAAATACCAAAATACACACTCACAAATACAAAAATTACAAAATAAAAACACACAATACAAAATCACCATAGAACACACACACAAACAAAAAAAAAAAAACAAATAAAAAACAAAAATGACAAAAAACAAAAAGACAAAAAACACAAAAACCAAAAGAAATGAAAAAATGACACAGTAAAGAGAAAAAAAATAAAAAAGGAAAACATAAAAAAAGAAAAATCCAACAACAACAAAAGAAACAAACAAAAAAATCCAAAGCAAAAACCCCATAAGGGAAACAACAACAAAACAAGCAAAGAAACAATATGCAATGGCGAATGAAAGGATTTATACAGACAAACACGGGAAAAAACAATCCCACCAAACAACAGCTAAAAAGAGAACAACGAAAAAAAGCCAAATACAATGAAAAAGGGAGAGCAAAGAGAAGTAAAAGGGAAGCAGCAAAGTAGAAAGTAGGAAAAGCAAAGCAAAGCAAGAAAACAAAAAAAAGGAAAAGAAAGAACAAACAAAAAGGAAAGCAAACCAAAGGAAAAAAATAAACAGAAAAAAGAAAAAACACTGGAAAGTAAGCAAAAAGCAAGAAAGAAAATGAAATGAAAGGACCAAAGGAGAGCAAACCAATGTGACCCTGCGGAAAAAGAGACAAGACAACGGAAACAAAAAGAACCCAAAACCAACGAAACTGAAGAGCAAGGAAATTTGCTCCTCAATTGATGGCAGAGCAAAGAGTGACAAGAGACTGTGGTGCAGCCAAAGCAATCCGTGCCTGGAGAGGAGGAAAGGGCAGCTACTGGAACATGCTGACCACCTCCACCAAGAGAAGCAACTCTCAAGCCAAGCGCCGTGCAGGAGTCCGCGGCTGCTCATGAGGACAACCCATCTGTCTGGAGGAAAGGCAAAGCGCTCGTAGTCATGCCAAGGAGGAGGGTAAGGGAGCTCTGGCAGTGCCACAAGCGTCACCTCGAACCTGCTGATACCCGAGGCCGCAGCCGGGCTAAAGTAGTTTCCCAGTCCCAGCCTGGTAGTCGGTCTAGTTCTCCAGGTAAGCTGTTAGGAAGCACCTATGGTGGCTTGAGCAGTGGAACATCTAGAGTTCAACCGGTGCCATCATCTTCAGAGAAGCGCACCAAGATCCCTCGGAGCCAGGGATGCAGTCGAGAGACAAGTCCCAACAGAATAGGCCTAGACCAGTTTGGGCTCGGACAGTCAGGCAGGATGCCTGCTTCTGTGAATGCCATGTGAGTCCTGAGCACAAGCACAGACCTGGAGGCCGCTGTGGCTGATGCACTGAAAAAGCCAGTGAGAAGAAGATATGAACCCTATGGGATGTACTCTGATGACGATAGCTAACAGCGATGCATCAAGCGCTTGCTCGGAGCGCTCCTATGGTTCCAGGAACGGGGGCATTCCACACTACCTGCGTCAGACTGAAGATGTGGCTGAGGTCCTGAACCACTGTGCCAGCTCCAACTGGTCTGAAAGGAAGGAGGGCCTCATAGGTCTCCAGAACTTTACTGAAAAGCCAGCGGACGCTGAGCCGAGTGGAATTAAAAAGGCTGTGTGAAACATTTACTCGTATGTTTCGCTGACCCTCACAGCAAGAGGTCTTCAGCATGTTTCTGGAAACCCTGGTTGATTTCATCATCATTCATAAAGATGACTTGCAGGATTGGCTTTTTGTTCTCCTGACCACAGTTGCTAAAGAAAATGGGAGCAGATTTGCTGGGGTCTGTGCAGGCAAAAGTTCAGAAAGCTCTGGATGTCACCAGGGATTCTTTTCCATTTGATCAACAATTTAACATTTTGATGAGGTTTATTGTAGATCAGACCCAAACACCAAACCTCAAGGTGAAAGTAGATATCCTGAATATATTGATCCTTGGCAAGACAGATGGATCCAACAGACTTTGTGAACTCCAGTGAGACAAGACTTGCTGTGATCTAGAATTATAACTTGGACAACAGAACCAAAGAGCTCAGATGTGAGAAAGGCCAGCAGCAAATAGTCCTGATTTCTCTCTTTGAACTGAACACTCCTGAATTTACCATGTTTACTTGGTGCCTTGCCAAAAACATTCCAGGATGGTGCTACCAAGCTCCTGCACAACCACCTCAAGAACTCCAGTAACACCAGTGTGGGTTCCCCCAGCAATACTCGTGGTAGGACTCCCTCTCGGCACTCCAGCAGTAGAACCAGCCCCTTGACTTCACCCACCAAAAGGAGGTTATCAGGAGTAGTCAGCATGGGTTCACCAAGGGGGAGGTCGTGCTTGACCAACCTGGTAGCCTTCTATGATGTTGTCACTGGCTGGGTGGATGGCGGGAGAGCAGTGGATGTAGTCTACCTTGATTTCAGCAAGGCGTTTGACACTGTCTCCTACGACATCCTTATAACAAAGCTGAGGAAGTGCGGGATAGACGAGTGGACAGTGAGGTGGGCTGAGAACTGGCTGACTGGCAGAGCACAGAGGGTCGTCATTGGCGGTGCAGAGTCCGGTTGGAGACCTGTAACCAGCGGTGTTCCCCAGGGGTCGGTCTGGGTCCGGTCTTGTTCAACATCTTCATCAATGACCTTGATGAGGGGATAGTGGCCACCCTCAGCAAGTTTGCTGATGATACGAAAGTTGGAGGAGTGGCTGACACACCAGAAGGTCTTGCTGCCATTCAGCGAGACCTGGACAGGCTGGAGAGCTGGGCAGAAGAAACCAGATGAGGTTTAACAAAAAGGCAAGTGTAGAGTCTTGCACCTAGGGGAGGAATAATTGCCATGCAACCGGTACAGGTTGGGGGATGACCTGCTGGAGAGGAGCTCTGCAGAGAGGGACCTGGGAGTCCTGGTGGACAACAGGTTGGCCATGAGCCAGCAGTGTGCCCTTGTGGCCAAAAAGGCCAATGGCATTCTGGGGTGCATTAAAAAGAGCGTGGCCAGCAAGTCAAGGGAGGTGATTCTCCCCCTCTACTCTGCCCTGGTAAGGCCTCATCTGGAGTACTGTGTCCAGTTCTGGGCTCCCCAGTACAAAAAAGACAGGGACTCTTGGAAAGAGTCCAGCGGAGGGCCACAAAGATGGTGAAGGGCCTGGAGCGTCTCCCCTATGAAAAAAGGCTAAGTGAACTGGGTCTGTTTAGCCTTGAGAAGAGAAGACTGAGAGGGGACCTGATCCAGGTCTATAAATATCTAAGGTGTGGGGGGCAAAGTGGCGAGGCCAGACTCTTTTCAGCAGTGAGCGGAGACAGGACAAGGGGAAATGGCCAGAAGCTGGAGCACAGGAAGTTCCGCACCAATGTGTGCAAGAACGTCTTTACGGTGAGGGTGACGGAGCACTGGAACAGGCTGCCCAGGGAGGTTGTGGAGTCTCCTTCTCTGGAGATATTCAAAACCCGCCTGGACGCCTACCTGTGCGACCTGGTGTAGGGAACCTGCTTTGGCAGGGGGGTTGGACTCGATGATTCCCTGGAGGTCCCTTCCAACCCCTACGATTCTGTGATTCTGTGATTCTGTGAAACCTGGTATTTGTGGGAGAAAATGTCCTATTTTTGATTTGAAATCGGGTATTCCTTGAAGAAAATGACCTATTTTGGGGGAGAAAGCTGGTATTTGTGGGAGAAAATGTCCTATTTTTGATTTGAAATCGGGTATTCCTTGAAGAAAATGACCTATTTTGGGGGAGAAAGCTGGTATTTGTGGGAGAAAATGTCCTACGTTTGGGAAACAATCTTGCATTTCTGGGAGAAAATGTTCTGATTTGGGGATAAAACAGGTATTTGTGGGAGAAAATGTCCTATTTCAGGGGGGAAACGTGGTATTTCTGTGAGAAGATGTTATATATTTGGGAGAAAACTGGCATTTCTGGAAGAAAAAGTCCAATTTGGGGGGAGAAAGCTGGTATTTGTGGGAGAAAGGTCCTATTTCAGGGGGGAAACCTGGTATGTGTGGGAGAAAATGTCCTATTTTTGTGTTGAAATCGGGTATTCCTTGAAGAAAATGACCTATTTTGGGGGAGAAAGCTGGTATTTCTGGTAGAAAATGTCCTACGTTTGGGAAACAATCTTGCATTTCTGGGAGAAAATGTCCTGATTTGGGGAGAAAGCTGGTATTTGTGGGAGAAAATGTCCTATTTTGGGGGAGTAAGGTGGTATTTCTGGGAGAAAATGTCCTGTTTTGGGGGATAAAACAGGTATTTGTGGGAGAAAATGTCCTATTTTGGGGGAGTAAGGTGGTATTTCTTGAAGAAAATGTCCTATTTTTGATTTGAAATCGGGTATTCCTTGAAGAAAATGACGTATTTTGGGGGAGAAAGCTGGTATTTGTGGGAGAAAATGTCCTATTTTTGATTTGAAATCGGGTATTCCTTGATGAAAATGACGTATTTTGGGGGAGAAAGCTGGTATTTGTGGGAGAAAATGTCCTATTTTTGATTTGAAATCGGGTATTCCTTGAAGAAAATGACGTATTTTGGGGGAGAAAGCTGGTATTTGTGGGAGAAAATGTCCTACGATTGGGAAACAATCTTGCATTTCTGGGAGAAAATGTTCGGGTTTGGGTATAAAACACGTATTTGTGGGAGAAAGTGTCCTATTTCAGGGGGGAAAAGTTGTATTTCTGTGAGAAGATGTTATATATTTTGGAGAAAACTGGCATTTTCTGAAGAAAAAAGTCCAATTTCAGGGGAGAAGGCTGGTATTTGTGGGAGAAAGGTCCAATTTCAGGGGGGAAACCTGGTATTTGTGGGAGAAAATTCCTATTTTGGGGGGAGGAAGGTGGTACTTCTTGGAGAAATGTCCAGATTTTGGGGGATAAACACAGGTATTTCTTGGGAGAAAATGTCCTAGTTTGGGGATAAAACAGGTATTTTCTGGGAGAACATGTCTATTTCAAGGGGGAAACGGGTATTTTGGTGAGAGAAAATGTCCTATTTTTTTAGATTTGAAATCGGGTTATTCCTTGAAGAAAATGACATATTTTGGGGAGAAAACTGGTATTTCTGGGAGAAAATGTCCTACGTATGGGAAAACAATCTTGCATTCTGGGAGAAAATGTCCTGATTTGGGGAGAAAGCTGGTATTGTGGAAGAACAATGTCCTATTTGGGGGAGTAAGTGGTATTCTTGGAGAAAATGTCCAGTTTTGGAGGATAAAACAGGTATTTGTGGGAGAAAATGTCCTATTTTGGGGAGTAAAACAGGTATTTGCTGGGAGAACATGTCCTATTTCAAGGGGGAAAACCTGGTATTTTCTGGGGAGGAAATGTCCTATATTTTAATTCGAAATCGGATATTTCCTTGATGAAAGATGACATATTTTTGGGGAGAAAAACATGGTATTTCGGTAGAAAAATGTCCTACGTTTGGGAACATCTTGCCTTTTTCTGGGAGAAATGTCCTGATTTGGGGGAGAAATCTGGTATCTCTGGGAGACAATGTCCTATTTTGGGGGAGTAAGGTGGTACTTCTTGGAGAAAAGTCCAGTTTGGAGGATAAACAGGTATTTGTGGGAAGAAAAAGGCCTATTTTGGGGGGATGAACAGGTATTTGTGGGAGAAAATGTCCTACTTTTCGTGCGAAAAAACAGTATTTCTGGGGAAAATGTCCTATTTCAAGGGGGAAAACCGCTGGTATTTTTGTGGAGAAAGAGTTATATATTTTTGAGAAAACGGGCATTTCAGGAAGAATATGTCCAATTTGGGGGGAGCTAGGCCTGCTATATCTGTGGGTATTTGAAAAGGTCCTACTTCAGGGGGAAACCTGGTATAGTGGGGTAAAAGGGCCTATTTATGGGCAGAAAACCTGGTTTGTGTGGGAGAGAAAAGGTCCCTATTTTTGAGATGAAACTGGTATTCCTTGAAGAAAATGCCATTTTTGGGGAGTATGGTTGGTATTTCTGGGTAGAAAAATGCCCTAACGTTTGGGGAAAAATCTAGCATTTCTGGGAGAAGAAAATGTCCTGATTTGGGGAGATAGCTGTATTGTGGGAGAAAAATTCCATTTTTGGGAGCAAACTGGTCATTTGGCCGACAATGACAGATTCCTGGGGGGAAAGTGGTATTTGTGGGAGAACTGTCCTATATTGGGGCGAGCAATGGTATTTGCTAGAAGAAAACATCCATGTAGTGGAGAAATCAGGTATTAGTGGGTGCAAACTTGCCTATTTGACGGCAGAAAACTGGTATGTGGGAGGAACTTCCCTATTTTGGTGAGAAACTGGTAGTTTCCTGGGGAAAATGCCCATTATTTTTTGGGGATAAATGGTATATCTGGGGAAGACTGTCCTAACTTGGGGGGAAACTGTATTTGTAGAAGGAAAATGTCCTACTTTGGTGGAAAAAACAGCTTTGCTGGGGAAAATGTCCCATTTTTTGGGGAAAAAAAAATTTTTGGTTTTTTTCTGGGAGAGAATTTCCTAAATGGGGGGGTGTATGGGAAAGTGAGTCACGGCCCTGAACCTCTGATTAGTCACCTGAGGCGAGCAATGAGTCCGCCCTGGGAGCACAGGTGAAAGCAATTCACCTGTGCTGCAGGAAGGGGTGGAGCCTGGCTCCACCTCTCCTAGACCCATTGAAGAGCTGACTACCAGTGGGGAAGGATCTCTCTCTCTCTTTGGAAGATCCACTCCACTGGAGTTTCCTGAGCGAGCCCACGACACGGGTAAGCCTCCTGTTTATTCTCTTTGTCTCGCTGTGCCTAACTCTCTTGCTTATTTCATTATTATAACATCTTAATATTATTAAATTACATAATATTTCTTTATATAATTTTCATTGATTATACAGGACCCTGTGCCACAGCTGTTCCACACTGAGGTCACATGCAGTCACCTTTTTAACAGTGTCACCAGAGTGATGGTAACACCCAGTGACAGAGACAACGGTGACACCCAATGATGGTGACACCCAAGGACAGTGACACTCAGTGGTACCCAGTGATGGTGACAACAGAGACACCCAAAAGCAGTGACACCCAATGGCAGTGAAAGAAGTGACACCCAATGATAGCGACACCTGAAGACAGTCACAATGGTGACACCCAGGGATGGTGACAGCTGTTGACGGTGAGACCCAGTGACACCCGGAGGCACCCAATGACGCTGACATTCCAAGACGGTGATAACGGTGACACCCGAGTGATGCCGACACCCAATGACACCCAATGACGGTGACAGCAGTCACCCTGTGCCCCTCTGGGTCATCTCCAGACCCTTCCAGTAGACAACACGTCCCTTGGAACCCACCTAAGGACCCCCCAGACCCTACAAGTCCTCTCAGGGACATCCTCAGACCCTTCTGAATCCCTCCGAGGATGTCCTGGACACACCTGGGACCCCCTGGACCCCACAGGATCCTTCTGGGACATCTCCAGACCCTTCTGGATGAATCCACAGACCCCATGGAGCAACATGAGGACCCCCCGGACCCGCCAAATCCTCTCTGGAACATCCCCAAACCATTCTGGATGACTCCAGGACCATTCAGACCCTCATGGGGACTCCCTGCACCGTACCAGACTCTACTGGGACATCTTCAGATCAGACCAGTGTCTCACTCCGATTTATAGGAGGGAGAGGAGGTTCTTTTAATATCTGTAGACCCGGCGTGAGATTAAGAAACAACGGTTCAAATGTTGGTCCGACCAGTTTATTACAGATCTTAATTAGGGAGATGGGGAAGGGGAGGATGGACGCTATTATGAATTAGGGTAATGGGGAAGGAAAGGAGGGCGATAGAAAAGTAGGAAAGAAAGAAGAAGCAAGGAGTCGTGTGGACAAGGGAAAGGCGACCGATGTCATTTACCTGGACTTGAGCAAGGCCTTTGACATGGTCCCCCACCACATCCTTATCTCCAAATTGGAGGGATGTGGATTTGATGGGTGGACCCACTCGATGGATAAGAAACTGTGTTGAAAGGCCGACATGACAGAGGGTGGTCATCAATGGCTCTATGTCCAGGTGGAGGCCTGGTTAACGAGTGGCGTCCCCCAGGGGTCTGTCCTGGGACCGGTGCTCTTTAACAAAATTTATCAATCACATCGATGACGGAATTGAGTGCACCCTCAGTAAGTTTGCTGACGACACCAAGCTGAGTGGTGCGGTTGACACGGTTGAGGAAGGGATGCTATTCAGAGGGACCTCGAGAGTGCTAGAAAGGTGGGCCCGGGTGAAACCTGATGCGGTTCAACACGGCAAAGTGCAGAGTTTTGCACTTGGACCGGAGAAATCCCAGGCATCCCTACAGACTGGAAGGAGTGGTCCTTGAGAGCAGCCTGTGGAGAAGGACCTGGGGGTCCTGTAGATCGAAAACTTATCATGAGCCAGCAGTGTGCCCTTGCGGCTCGGAAGGCAAATGGTATCCTGGGCTCCATCAAAAGAGGGTGTGGCCAGCAGGGCACAGGGAGGTGATTGTTCCTCTGCTCTTGTGAGGCCCCATCTGGAGTACTGCGTCCAGGTCTGGAGCCCCCAGTACAAAAAAAGACAGGGAGCTGCTGGAGAGGGTCCAGAGGAGAGCCACCAAGATGATCAGGGGGATTGGTAGCACCTCCCCTATGAGGACAGGCTGAAGGAGCTGGGGCTTTGTTCAGCCTGGAGAAAAGAAGGCTGCGGGGTGGTACCTCATTGCAGCATTTCAGTACCTAAAGGGAGCCTACAAAGAGGAGGGGAATCAACTCTTTGAGAGTGACAGCAGGACAAGGGGAAATGGTTTTAAGTTGAGGGAAGGGAGATTTAGGTTGGACATCAGGGGGAAATTCTTTACAGAGAGAGTGGTGAGGTACTGGAACAGGCTTGCCCAGAGAGGTTGTGGATGCCCCGTCCCTGGAGTGTTGTTCAAGGCCCAGATTGGATGGGGCCCTGGGCAACCTGGTCTAGCATTAGGGGGGATGATTGGTGGCCCTGCGTGTGGCAGGGGGGTTGGAGATTCATGATCCTTGAGGTCCCTTCCAACCCTGGCAATGTCTGTGATTCTGTGAGTCTTTATAGAGAAGAAAGTGGGACATTAGTCACCACCATGGATCCAGCGTGGTTCGTAGTTCAGCCTTTGATCTTCAGTAGTGGTGGGTCATCGGGCCTTGTTGTTGATGGCGACGACGACGATGGTGACCATGGTGATGATGGCCCCTTTTCAATGCTTCCAAAGTGGTCGAGTCAGCTGTCTTTGGAGTGACAGCTCAAATCCAAAGTGGTTGAGTCAGCTCTCCTTGGAGTGGCAGTTTCTGGCTCTGGGATCTCAGCAGAAATTCCTTTGTTCCCACCTTCCGGGCCTTGCCAGCAGAGAAGAGGGAGCAGGGATGCCCATCTGCATCCTGTTTTTCACAGGACACGATGGTATCGTTCCCCAGTTTTCCCATACAAGGCTGGAGCTATTGAGTCACAGGCCAGATCTTCCGCCAGTAAGCACTCCTGAGCACTCTCTTCCAGAGGTAAGCAACTCGGGAGGAAGGGGCTTTCAAATGTTCCCAGAGGGATGTCAATTGTCACACGGTAGCACCCATCACTTGCCTCCTCAACAAATCAATCAGAGTCCCATCACAAGAAATACCTCAGGAAGCAAGCTTTGAGCCAAAAAACAAAGAAGGATTCTCACAACCAGAGACTTCTCAGTGCTCCTGGACTCATAGTGGGAGCTCACAGATCTTTCCAGGGGCCCACGGGATCAACCTGGGGACTCCCTGGATGCCCCAGTACCACTCTGGGATAACTCCAGACTCTTCTGGATGAGTCTGGAACCCCCTGGATGCCCCCAGACCTCTCTAGGACTTCTCCTGCAGATCCTTTTGCATGATTCCAACGGGGGATAAGGGGGGTTTAGCGGGGGGTGGGAGGGGGAGAAATGAGCTAGTGAGGCTTCTGTGGGGTGGAAAGGGGGTCTGGGGATGGAGGGAGGGGTGGAAGAGGGAAACTGGAGAGTTGTGTGGAGCTTCTGTGGGGTGGAAAGGGGGTGTGGGAGGAGAGAGTGCTAGTTGTGGGGGGGGGGCTAAAGAGGAGAGGCAGACCAGTGAGTGGAAAGGGGGTCTGGGGGTGGAGGGGAGGGGGTGGGAGGGGAGAACTGGAGGTTGTGGGGAGCTTGTTCAGCCTGGAGAAAAGAAGGCTGCGGGGTGAGCTCTTTGCAGCCTTGCAGTACCTAAAGGGAGCCTACAAACAGGAGAAGAGTCCACTCTTTGAAAGGGGAGATAACAGCAGGACAAGGGGAAATGGTTTGAAGTTGAGGCAGGGAAGATTTAGGTTGGGTGTCCGGGGGAAGTTCTTTCCTATGAGAGTGGTGAGGTGCTGGAACAGGCTGCCCAGAGAGCTTGTGGATGCCCCGTGCATCCCTGGAGGTGTTCGAGGCCAGATTGGATGGGGCCCTGGGGTTTGACTCTGTGGGGGTGCCCCAACGCTGGGGTGCGACACCATTCGAGTGACAGAGAGGTGTCCCCAGCTTCATGGTGTGACACTGTAGGGGTGTCCTCAACTTCGGGGTGGGACACCATTGGGGTGACACAGGTTTGTTCGCAGCTTTGGGGTGTGACACTGTGGGGATGACATAGGGCTGTCCCCAGCTTCACACTCTGGGAGTGTGCCCAACTTTGGGGATGTGACACCACGATGCGGTGTCCTCACTTCCCCTGGGAAGTCCTCGAGCTGCTTCTGAATGCCTCCGAGGATGTCCTGGGCACACGTGGGACCCCCTGGACCCTACGGGATCCTTCTGGGACATCCCCAGACCCTTCTGGATGAATCCACGGACCCCATGGATCAACATGAGAACCCCCCAGACCCGCCAAATCCTCTCTGGGACATCCCCAGACCTTCTGGATGACTCCAGGATCACTCAGACCCTCGTGAGGCTCTCT
>JADANK010000897.1:0-12938 GCA_021292215.1 Lophura nycthemera
AGCCCCCTCAGCCCTATAGCCACCCACAGCCCCACATCTGCCCTATACCCCCCCCGCAGCCCCCCATTATCCCCGATATCACTCCAATAGCCCCCTCTTGTTCCATATCCTCTTATAACCCCTTCTATAGTCCCCCACAGCTTTCTATTGCCCCACATCCCCTCAGAGCCCCCAACAGCCCCATCATCCCCTCTATTCGCCTCACAACTACCTGTTTCCTCATAGCCCCCCCAATATCCCCCCCTACAGCCCCCTGTATCTCCACATCACACTATACTCCCCTGTAGCCCCATAGTACCCCACATCCCCCAACAACCCGCACCTCCCCCCGTATCTCCCCCACCGCCCCCCGGACCCACAGCCCACCTCAGCCCCGGGGGGCACCGGGAGCAGCGCTGGAGGGCTCGGGGGGGCACGGCCCGGATGCGGGCAGCAGCGCTGCGGCGGTGGGGGCCCCGAGTCCTTCAGCCGTCCCAAATCCCCGCATCCCACGGCGGACGGGACGGGAGGGGAGGGGGACGGGAGGGGAGGGCGGGGCGGCTCGGGCCGCGCACGGTTCCTCTCCCCGGCCCCGGCCCGGAGCCGTTCTCCCGCACACCTCCGGCGCCGCTGTCCTCAGCACCGCTCCCGTCGTGCCGCGGTTCCGGCTCGCTGCTGCCCGGAAAGCTCCGGCGCGCAGCGGCTGCAGCGGCGGTGCCTCGCGGGGCTGCCCAGGCTGCGGGACCGGCGTCGGCTGAGGGGAGAGCCGGCTGCCAACGGCCGCTCCCGCGCGCTGCGCCTCGGCCAATCGGAGCCGGCGGCGCTGCCGCTGACCAATGAGAGGCGCGAAAGGGCCGGAACTGCCGCTCACCGACCGGAGACCGGAGGCGGGCCGGAGCCGCCGCTGACCAATGAGAGGACGACGGGCCGGAAGTGCCCGTGACCAATGAGAGGCCGGGGGCGGGGCGGAGCGGTGGGGGGGAAGAGGGGCTCGGGGTGCGCCCTGTTGCTGTAGGGATGGGATTTGGGATCGGGATCGGGGTTAGGGATGTGGGATTGGGATTGGGATGAGGGATTGGGAATGAGATTTGGACCTGGGGTTGGGATGTGGGATATCGGGTGTGGGGTTGGGACGTGGGGTTGGGGTGTTGGATGTGGGATTGGAATTGAGATTTGGGATTGGGAGGTGGGGTGTGGGGATATGGATGTGGGATGGATACGGAATGGGATATCGGGAAATGGGACACAGATGGGATGGGCTCTGGATATGGGATGGACCTGGAATGGATATGGGATCGTAGAATCGTAGAATCATAGAATGGCTCAGGTTGGAAAGGAGCTTCAAGATCATCGAGTCCAACCACAGCCTGGCCATCCTACCCTAACTAACAGCCCTGCGCTAAATCACGTCCCTGAGCACCACATCCATGAGGTTTTGAAACACAGCCGGGGATGCTGACTCAACCACCTCCCTGGGCAGCCCATTCCAGTGCCTGACAGCCCTTCCTGCAAAGAAGTTTTCCAACCTGGGTATCCGACCTAAACGTCCTCTTTGACAACTCGAGGCCATTTCCCCTCGTCCTGTCACCTGTCACCAGTGAGAAGAGACCAACCCCGCTCTGCTGCAGTCACCTTTCAGCTGCTGGAAGAGAGCAATAAGGTCTCCCCTCGGCCTCCTCTTCCCCAGACTAAACAGCCCCAGTTCCTTCAGTCTCTCCTCGTAGGCCATATTCTCCAAGCCCTTCCCCAGCCTTGTTGCCCTTCTTTGGACCTGCTCCACCCCGCCAGTCACGGAACCGGGCCAAAGCAGCCCATAAACTGTGGACAAAACCCCATTCCTGGAGACATCCAAGGTCGGGCTGGACGGGGCGCTGAGTAACCTGATGCAGCTGTAGGTGTCCCTGTACACTGCATGGGAGTTGGACTAGATGACCTTTAGGGATCCCCTCCTACTCAAGGAGTTCTGTGATTTTATGATGAGCCCTGTTCCCTCAGCCTCTCCTCACAGGTGTGGTGCTCCAGCTCCAATCACCTTGAATGTGCCTTCCCAAACCTGCTCTGGCTCGCTGACATCTTTCCTGTGCTGGGGCATTGGAAGCTGGAGGCCACATTTTGTGCAATGTCTTCCCTCCAGCATATCAAATCAAATGATGTCGTGTGAGCTCCCCAGATCATAAAAAAGATGTAGGCTGACTTTTTACGCAGTCTGATAAAGATAGAAAAGGGGAAACTGGTTCTGAACTAAAAAAGAGGTTTCCATTAGATGTTAGCAGGGAATTGCTAACACTCCTAACATCACATGAGGATGTGAGGCACGGGAACAGGTAGCCCAGAGCATCTGTACATGTCCCATCCCTGGGAATGCTGAAGCCAAGCTCAGGTGGGGCACTGAGCATCCTGATGTACTGAGAGGGGTTGGAACTGGATGGGATTTAAAGTCCCTTCTAATCCAAGCCTGTCTATGATTCTTGGGATTTTTTGGACCCTTCCCACTCAGGATCCTGTACATCCTCTTTGCTTAAGTGTTCCCCAATCACTTTCACCAGCAGTACATCTGCCTTGCATCAAAATTACCCACCATCTCAGGCACCTAGGATTGCACGAAGCCCAGTCTGGCTAATAAGGAAGGAGTTCAGGGAGGAACTGAGTATCACACCCTTTTCCATAACCTCCTTCACCAGGAACCCTGCCCCATTCAGAACGGCCCCACATTTTCCCTAGCATTTTCCTTCCTACATTTCTAGAAGCCTTCCTTGTTGCCTTCTATGGGAAGCTTTAATTGAAGCTGAGTTCTGGCTTTCCTAAACTCATCTCTGCATGTATACTCGGACAGAGTCTCCATATAGTTGCCAATGCAGCTCTTCCAGTCCCCACTGGCTGCATGCTTCCTTTCTGTGTTTTGGGTTGATCAGGTCGATTTTTTCCATTCGTGCAGGACCTGTGATGTTTTGCCTGGCTTCCCCTTCCACGGGAAGGACTTCTTTTTCTTGGAGGAGGTGATCCTCGGATATTCAGCGCATTGTTGAATCCCTGCTCCCTGCGGGGCCATACCCTGCTGGACACTTGCAGAAGCCAAGGCCTGCTCTCCTGAAGCCCAGGGCTGTGAGCTTGTCTTTTGCCCTCCCTTCAGAAGCCTCAGCTCCACCACCTCACAGTCTCTGCAGCCCAGGGTCTCTTTGATGTTCACATTCTCTACAAGCCCCTCCTTGCTGATGAGTATGAGATCCAGCAGAGCACCTCTCCTCTCTGGTTCCTCTATGGTTGGAGTCAGGCAGCTGTCATCTGTGCTCTCCAGGAGTCTTCTGGGTGGCTGATGTCCTGCTGTGTTTTCTTTCCAGCACGGACTGGAGCGAGTAACGCCCCAGATGGGATCGAGAGCCTGAAACCACGAGGCCTGTGTCTATCTGTAGAGGCATTTTTGCTTTCTGACCAGGAAGCCAGAAACAGACACCGACGCTCTCCTCTTTCATCCATTTCCATCAGCTCTCAGCTGTCTCCTCTGCCATCACCATCAGGGCTCAGTGCACTTTCAAACAGAGGGTAACGTCCACTCCTCATCTTCCTTGCCAATGTATCCAAAAGAGCCTGTATTCCTCCTGTGCTGCAGCCACGGGAGCCAACCCACCACGTCCCTGTGATCCAAACAAGGTCCTGCACCTGCACAGAGATCTCTAGCTCAGCACTTTGATTCATTTTGCTGAGTGCATGACTGTAAAGACAGCATCCCATTCCAGAGCTAAGAGTGGATTTAGCCTGGCTGCATCTTGTTTCTACACCCTGGGGTTGGTGTCCAGAAGGTGGCACACGGGCATGAGACCCCTCTGTGAGGTAGGGGTTGTCCAGTCAGCGCTGACTGACGCCAGATGGCACAGCTTTTCTGAAGGCCCTGTGCTGCATTTGCCAGCTGCGTGTCACTGTGCTGATCACCCCAGGAAACGGATGGCACCGGGCTCCTTGTGATGCCAGTAAAATGAGAGCCCAGAACGAGCTGAGGTTTGTAATGCCTCGAGCTGCAGAATATGCAGTAGATGGAGCGTAGAGAAAGATCTGTCTCTTCTTCTGGTGAGCTCATCCATTTGGTCAGCAGAAGAACTCTGCATACTCCATGGTGTGGGAATGGAATGTTGTTTCTGCATTTGATATTAAAAAGTAGCAATTGGTTTGAAGAAGTAGAACATAATGCATTTGTATTCTGTAACTTATCCTTAGAAATAGTTGATCTAGGAAGTACAATACTGTATATGTTAGCGGCATGTTTTAGAAACATTATTACCGAATTATGTGATTAATTCTTTCTTGCAAAACTGGAATAGTTGTTAAATGTTCCAAACAATGCGAGTATAGCGTGCTAAGGATTAGAAAACATACTGTAGAGCTGTTCTGTTAGGATAAGAAACTCTCAGCAAAAGAAAGACAGATTTAGCAAACATCAAAGAAGTCAGGGCCTCTACACAAGGCCGGACTGTCTCAGTCCGTGAGAAGGTTGGGGTGTGAAGGCAGGCACCAGGATCCTCCCCTGCCTCTCTCCCAAGCTGATCTTTGTAGAAAGGAGGACAAGCAGATATCTGCAAAATAACGATCAGATGTGGAATAAGTTAATTAACTACAGATTTACGCTTATGCAGCAAAAATTTATGTTTGTCCAGTGTTTCCATGTTTAGTGAAGCGTTGAGAAGATTGTGAACCTGCAGTACTCAGCCAATGAGGAACCAGGGGAGTAAGAGATAAGCGTCGGGGAATAGGGAATGAAAGATGTAACGTTGTTTTCTGTGTGCTCTCCTGCTTGCAGGAGGCCCGCCATTGCAATTGCGAATAAAATCTGCTTTATCAGAGATACCGTCCTAGAAAACTATTTGGATATTTCCTACAATTTGGGGGCTCGTCCGGGATAATTATCGCCCCTTGGGGGTTTCCCCAACTACCCTGGACAGGATAGGTGCACCCCGCTGATTTCTGCGGTCCTGTCTGGGTGGTGAGGTGACTCCTTGGGTCGGCCGATAAGAAACCGAGACTGTTCATAAAGGACGGGCTCTGAGAAAGCCAAGGGGCAGGTAGGCACGGGTATTGACCCCTGGAGACCCGGTAACTTCGTGCACGGACCGAGGTAAGGGAACTGAATTCTTGCCTTGCGGGTCGGTGGAGACTCGGGTGAGTCTCGGCAGGGAGCTGTCGGTGTGCGGTGCCCTGTGCACTTGACGAAGTGCCAGCAGCACACCCCTATTAATCCGAGAATTAAGGAGCGAGGTGCTCCAGAGGGATTGGCCCTAAATCCGAGAATCGCAGTGTGGTAACCTGTGAGCTGGGGAGTTCACAGCAGCGTTCCGGAGGAATGGGGAATAGGAGCTCCGTAGAACAGGGGAAAAGGGTCCCCAAATTCGTGCCTAGAGATTGCCTCTTGGGAAAGAAGCTTCAGAATTGGAAAATAATCCCCAGACCGGGGAAAAGAACAGGGAAAAGATGTTTAAATACTGTATACAGACATAGCCTAGAGAGCCACTACAGGGAAAATCATGATTTTGACCAAAATAGGGGTCTGACAAAGATTGGGCCTGTCAGACTTTGTATTTATACGTAAACAGTAAGACTCCTTTTTCTGAAACAGAATTGGCTTATGTTGCTGAATGGGTGCAAGAAGTAAAAAAAAAAAAAAAATCTTCCTCACAAGGAGGAGTCGAATTTCAAAAGAAAAGGAAAGAGAAGCAGAAAAATCATAAATGGGATCCCTTAGATAATCCCCCCCCTCAATTTCTAAAGCAATGCAAGCGACAGAGAAGATGCACTCTCGATTACTGAGGGAGTTGGAGTAATGTGAATGGAACCTGGAGAGTTTTCCTTTCTCTAACACTAACCTTACTAATACTTCACTTTACCCTGTAGGGCAGTCTCCTTAGGTCAAAGGAAAATAGGGTGTGCTAATGCCTGCTGTTTTTACTAGAAGAAAAGTCAGGAATTTCAAGAATTTCTTAATTGAGGATCCTATAAGTGTCGCAGAACAATTAGATCAATTTCTAGGGCTTAATTTCTACTTATGGATGGAAATGATGTTTATCACTGATATGTTGTTTATTGGAGAAGGAGGTGGGCAGCTATGCAAGTGTGGGAAATGAATACAGAGGGAAGGTTGGGCCCCGGAGGGAGGCAGAGAGAGGAAGGATCCTGAGGATAAATTGTACTGATTATTGTCACTGTCTTTGTGATTGTTAAATGTTTATGTCGTGAAAGTGTTGTGTTATGTTATGTCATGTACGAGGTTGTTATGGAACAGAGGGTGTCTAAAGTGATACCGAGAAGACCCCCTGGGTTGTATTTAGGCTCACTGGAGAAATATTGCTGGTGAGCCAGGGGGAAATATTGAATTAAAAAAAAAAACAAAAACAAAAACAAAAACAAAAACGGAACATAAATGAGTAATGGGACCAGTTTTACAATTGAGTACCCAATCATGAGACCAAGTGCTGGGTGTTTGTGGAAGTTGAAGAACTGTATTGTTTGATTTGTGGATTTGGAAGGCAGTGGGAGAAACTGTCTCGATGCTGTATGGAAGTGCATTTGTTGATGGTACATGGAAATGTAATTGAGGGTACAAATAGCGGAATTGTAAAAACAAACAAACAAAATTGGCAAAAAGGCTAAGGAAAGCAGTGAGTGTGAGATATTAGAGTTTGGGTCGGCACGAGAACACATCCCCCGCACTACCCCCCCACCGCGGCTTGTAAGAACAACTCGGGGTCAGAGAAAGAGCTGGGGGCCAGAGCTTCCCGCTGTAGCTGTGCAGGGTGTGTGACTTGTGGGTGGGGATGGGACACTGAGAGTGAGAATAGCCGTCATCTGCAGAGATCTCGGGAAACCGACATCCCAGTGTGAGCGCCGGAATCTGGGGAGGGAAGGGGGTGAAACAGAAATTACTAACGTTGTATTTCAGTAACGATGGAAGTCTGGAAAGTAAAAAGGGTTTGGGAAAAACACGGGCTGAGGAAGGCAGAGTTGAGCAAGGTGTAACAGGGCTGTCCTTACCTAGAAGAAGAGGTAAGGGGGAGCCTGGAAGGGCTCAGGGAGAGTTCCACCCCCACTGGACCGAAAGCAGCTGGGGAAGCAGGGTAAAGAGTTTATTTTCTGATACGGGTGCCTCTTACTGTGTGCTACATCAAGAATTATTACCCGTAGGTGATTTTTGTAATAGTTGTGGGAGCTACTGGCGAGAGAAGTTTTACTTGTTGGGGACCAATTAAATACAGACTAGGAGAACAAGTAGGAATACATAAATTCTTGTACATGCCAGGTTCTCCAAAACATTACTTGGGCATGATGTATTACAACAGTTGAATGTAGAGATTAAATTCAGTAGAAAAAAAAAAAAGCAACTCAATAAAGGTTAAGTTATAGACAGGAGTCAGCCCAGCCAGGGTAAAGCAATGCTCTTTTAGGATACAAGATTGTAGGAGGGAGGATAAAAGAAATAATAAATAACTTTTTGGATTGGCAAGAGCTATAGTTTGGTAAAAGATTTGAGGGCAATTAATAGAAATGTTTAAGATATGCAACCCATGGTGGTAAATCCATGCACTTTATTAACCAAGTTGAGGAATAAGTAGGTGGGGTTTGCCGTTCTGGATTTGAAGTACACCTTTTTCTGCCTGGTTTTGCTAAAGAAAGTCTAAAATTATTTGCCTTTGAATAAGAAAACTCCAATATGGGGAAAATAAATAAATAAATAAATAATAGTAAAAAAAATAAAATTAAAAAAAAAAAAAATCAGTTAACCTGGACAGTGTTTCCCAGGGTTGTGAGAACAACCCAATGATTTTTGAGAACTGGTTAGCTTGTGAGCCTGAGATTTGGGTTCCTCTATCCCATGGTGGAACTTTACTGCAGTACGTGGATGCCACAGTAACCAAGGAGGACTGTGTACAATGGACCGTGAGTTTGCTGAATTTCTTGATTTAAATGGCTATCAAGTTTCTCAACAGAAAGCACAACTGATCAAAGAGAAGGAAGCAGTTTGCTGAACACCCAGAACACCAACAAAGAGCTCCCTCCAAGCCAGCAGTGTGCACTGCAGGGAGGCTGTCTGTGCCAGTTGGTCAGACCTACAGGAGGAGCCACTGGACGATGCTGAGGATTCCTGGATTCACCAACAGAAGCAGTTTTGTGAGACAAGGGAACAGTAAGGCAGGACATGCAGTAACGGCTACTGACAAGGTAAATGAAGCAAAACCATCACCTGTGGGGACTTCCGCTCAGAAGGCTGAAAGAACTGCCTTGACAAGAACCTTAAATATAGGGCAGATGCTAAATATGTTTTGGGGTGGTACCCACTCATGGTACCGTCTGCAAAAAACGAGGTTTCTTACACACAAGGAAACAATTCAGCATGATATAAATCTAACAAAGAGCAGCATGGCTGTTATACATTGTGGAGGACATCAGAATAGTGGCACTGTACAGGAAACTGGGAATATGATGGTGGATCAGGTGGCAAAACAGGCAGCTGAAGGAAAAGAAATTGGTGAACTGGCTTTAATTCCAGATGGTAAACTTAAAATATCTGAACCTTAATCAGTACCTATAAGGTATTTTAAAGAGGACAGGAATCTAATTAATGATATAGAAGGGAAGAGAGCAAGCTGACAGATGGGTGTATACCCAGATGGACACATTGCTGTGCCCTTTAGTATTTTATAGAGTTTGGTTCTAAGGGAACATAATAAGACATATGGGGGGTACAGACACCAGAAAGTAACTGTATAATCCTAGTACCAGGAACAGGGTGCAAGTGGGGTAGAGAGAAAAGGGATGACACTACCACTTTTTGAAAACACTGAATTGAGATTAGGGAGCAAGACAATAACAGGACAATTATTGTACGTACCCGATGCAGGTACTAATTTATTGGGGAGAGATCTTATGATGAAATTGGGAATACAAATAACAACCTGTCAGGAGGGAATTACAGTATCAATGAATGTGTTAACTGAGACAGATGAGAAAGATACAGATCCCATGGTCTGGGCAAAGGAAGGGAACAGGGGAGTTGAAAATAACCCCTTTAAAAATAAAGCTGAAGGAAAAATGAGGTACTGCAGTTTGAAACTAAAGATATGTTTCTTAAGAACTATATACTCGGATTGTCTTCCTCACTGTCGTCTCTCAGTATCCGAGGACTGTTAGCACAGACACCACCCCTGGAATCTCCGATTCATCCATTCCAACCTGGAGGCTGGGTCCTCATCCAGATCTGGAAGGAGGCAAAGTTGCAACCCGACCGGGAAGGACCGTTCCAAGTACTTCTGACAACAGAAACAGCTGTCAGGACGGCCGAGGAAGGTTGGACTCACTGCACTTGAGTAAAACCCTCCACTAACCCTAAAGCGTGGGAAACTGTTGCTATGGAGGATCCTCTAAAGATAAAAATTAGAAAGAAATTGTAAATAAACTAATCTATATATTTTTTCCTTTCATAACCAGTATAGGTAGAGAGGTGTTTAGGATATATATATATTTGTACTTCTAGTAGAGTATATCCTATTCTTCACTATAGTAACGGTATAGATGTTTATGAGTTAATAATGGTGCAGGAGAGGGACCAATTAGTAGTTTTGATTCTGACAGTGATCACCTTTAAAGAATGTCTTAGTCAACTGATTGCCTGGGAAAAGGATGACCTGCAGAGGGGAGCAGGAGGATACCCTGTTAAGATGTGGGTGAATGTAACAAGGAGAAAACGCCTCAGACTGTCACATTTGATGCTTGCAGTGTGATGGCCTGCAGGGACTTAAGTGCCCAACGACAACTGAGTCACAAAGAGAAATACCTGTGTCCTGAATTAGGTATGAATAAGTGATCCCCTTGTGGGGGATGGAATAATGTATGGTGGGCAGCTGCCTATCAAGGCTGGACATGTACCCCAGGGATATTCGATACGATGCAATCACACACCCTAAAAGAACGGATTAGTATGTTTAGGGGAATTGTCCAACCAGACTGCCAGGCCTTGCAGTGTAATCCAGTGACAATAACAATTAGCAAGGCCGATAGCCTTGTTAACATCACTTTTGGGATTGGAATAAACGTTCGGGGAAGAGACCCAGTAGCCAGATTCAGAGTAGCTGTATGGGATTCACTGCCTGATCATACTCGAAGGTTCAGGATAAGAAAAAGAGAGAGAAAAATCCTTCTGAAAGTCCTGCAGCTGTAGTCATTATGGAAATAAAAGATCTCAGACAAACATTTGAAATTGAGACAGGATACAGGATGTGAATGCCTGGGTAGAATGGATAAAGTATACTGTCCGGTCTCAACCATGCAGTTGCTGCTTGCGCATCAGGACAGCCTGTAGCTCAGGGCAGTACCCCTTCCTCTGGGATGGACCAGGGATTCCCAAGGAATGCATGTATGATCACCCTGTACCAGGGAAGAAACCGCCTGGGGAAATGAAGCCTGTAAATCACTCTCCCTATTGTTTCCCCCGATATGGAGATGGATGCCAAAATCCCTCCTGCATTCTCTATGGCCATAGGTAACCATACATCTTGTCTCTCAAGGCAGGCTGGTGAGGGCTACCAGGCCTATATTTCTCCACTGTGCAGTGAAACCTTGGATGTTACGAGGATTTAGCGGAAACTTCAGGCTGGAAATCCCTAGAGCGGATCTCTGGTGGTATTGGGTGGGAAGATTTACGGTCCATTCTCCCATCTCATTGGGGAGGTACCTGGTGCACTTGTTCAACTGGCTATACCGTTCACTTTGGCATTTGAGAAGAATCTATCACCATTCGAAAAAGGAACAAAGGAGCCTGGGAGGGCCATTTGATGATGATACAATATATATGACTCAATTGGGGTGCCCAGAGGTGTCCCTGATGAATTTAAGGCTAGCAAATCATTGCTGCAGGATTTGAATCTCTATTCTGGTGGGTGACCAATTACAAAATGAAGATGGGATAAACTACATCTATTACAATCAGCAGAGATTTATAAAATATACAAAGGAGGCAATAAAGGGAATTGCAGAACAATTGGATGCTACAAGCGGATGGCCTGTAGCCTATAGATATAGGATCGCCCTAGACATATACTAGCTGAAAAGGGTGTGTGTGTGGTAAATGTTGGGCACTCACTGCCTGTACTTTTATCCCAAATAACACAGCCCCAGATAGCACACTACTAGAGCATTGCGGGGCTTTACACTCTTGCTAGCGAATTAGCCGAAAACTCTGAATAGATAGCTCCCTCACTGGGTGTTTGGGGTTCTGCTTTGGCAAAGGGAAAGGATGATGTATCCATATTTACTTCTTTGACTGTGGCAGCAGGAGTCCTGACGGCCATCGGTGCTTGTGGTGATCCCCTGCGTGAGGGGATTGGTGCAGCGATTAATAGGAACATGCGCTGCTGAAGCCGACAGTATGTGGAACCACCCCCGCACTTGGATAAATGATGATTGACGAAATGGAAGAATGAAGACAAGTGAAGAGTCGTTTCAATCATACCTTAAAAAAGGGGGATGCAGAACCCATCAGCTTCGAAAGAAAAAGAGGGGCCGGAATTGTGGGCTGGCATGTTGTTTCGCCATTTGAATTTAGAAAAGTAGCAATTGATGTAGAATAGACACTAAGCATTTGTATTCGTAACCTACCTTAAAATAGTTGATCTAAGAAGTAAATATTTATTTCACGGCAGTTTTAGAAACATTAATAACGAATTACGTGATTAATTCTTTCTTGCAAAACTGGCCTAAGTTGTTAAAGTTCCAAACAATGTGAGTATAAGCGTTAGGGATTAGAAAAATCGGTAGAGCTGTTCTTTAGCGTATAAAACTCTCAGCAAAAGAAGACAGATTAGCAAACATCAAAAGTCAGGCCTCTACACCAGGCCAGACTGTCCTCAGTCCGTGAGAAGGTTGGGGTGTGAGGAGGCACCAGGATACTCCCCTGCCTCTCTCCAAGCTTATCTTTGTAGAAAGAAGGACAAGCAGATCTGCCACATCATGTTAGATGTGGACCTCAGTTAATTAACTACAGATTTCGCTTATGCAGCAAAAAATCCATGTTTGTCCAAGTGTTCCATGTTACGTGGAAGCGTGAGAAGATTGTGAACCTGCAGTACCTCAGCCAATGAGGAAACCAGGGCGTAAGAGATAGCGTCGGGGGAATGGGAATAAAGATGTAACCTGTTTTCTGTGTTCTCCTGCTTTGCAGGAGGCCCCCATTGCAATTGCGAATAAAAATCTGCTTTATCAGGATACCGTCCTAGAAAACTTATTTGGATATTTCCTACAATCTCACCGTGGGTTATGCCTATTCTGTTTCCCAATCCCTATCTACAAGCCAAAGGGCTTGTTGCCCAGGAACAAACCCGCCTACTGGAAAAACTGAGGCAAAGAAGGACTGAGTACCTCAGCCGTCCGGTCCTTGCTCACTGCGTTTCCCTGCGTCCAAACAGGGGATGGAGATCTCCTTTTTCCTTTTCCTCTGTTTTCCTTCTTCTCTCTTTCTCTCTTCTTTCTCTCTCTTTTTTTTCTTTCTCATTTCCTTTCCTTCCTTTTCCTTTTTCCTTTTTGCTTTCTTTTTTACTTCTTCCTTCCTTTCCCGCCTTCAGCCAGCTTCACTGTGTTCTCCAGATCCCGGTGCTCCTTTTCCCATATCTCCACGTTCTGCCCGGATCCCAGCGTTCCACTGCGTCTCCCTGCGGATCTCCCACCCCACAGCCCCACTCCCTGCGGGCCGCCATCCCCGGAGCTCCGCCCTCTCCCTTCCCCTCCCCCAGCTCCGCAGGAGATCCCTGAGGGCTCTCCGTTCCCCCCCACTCATCTTCGCCCCCCGCCGTCCCTCGAGCCCCACTCAGGCTTCAGGCCGCGCCTGCAGGCCGCGTTGCCGTGGCGACGGCGCGCCCTCCCTCAGTGCAGCGCCTGAAGCGACGGCGCCTCTTCCTTTTTCCGGGAACCCCTTTCCCCCCCCCCTCCCT
>JADANK010000898.1:0-12641 GCA_021292215.1 Lophura nycthemera
ACCCAATTTTCCTTGGAGGCCCTGGGTCCCTGGGACTGGGCCCGGAGGACCCCGGTGACATTTGGGGTCCCTTGGAGGACTCTGGGAACACCTGGAAGACCCCCATGCCATTTGGGGTTCCTTGGAGGACTTTGGAGTCCCTTGGAGGACTCTGGGGACCCCTGGAGGACCCCTAATGCCATTTGGGGTCCCTTGGAGGACTTTGGGGTCTCTTGGAGGATCTTGGGGTCCCTTGGAGGACTTCGGGAACATCCGGAGGACCCCAATGCCATTTGGGGTCCCTTGGAGGACTTTGGGGACCCCCAGAGGACCTCCAATGCCATTTGGGGACCCCTGGAGGACTCTAGGGACCCTTGGAGGACTTTGGGGAACTGTGGAGGACTCTGGGGACCCCTGGAGGACTTTGGGGACCCCCGGAGGACCCCCAATTCCATTTGGGGTCCCTTGGAGGACTTTGGGGTCCCTTGGAGGACTTTGGACCCCCATTTTGGGCTCACAGGGCCGTTTCTCCTCTCCGTGTTTTACAGTCGAATAAAACAAAGGGGAAATTTTCAGATGATTCCTTCCCAGTTCATCCCAGTATCCCCTAGTTCCCTCCCTGTTCCTCCCAGTTCATGCCAGTACCTCCCAGTTCTCTCCCAGTCTGCCTAGTTCCCTCCCAGTTCCTCCCAGTATCCTCATGGTCTGCCCAGTTCCCTCCCAGTTCATCCCAGTCCCTCCGAGTTCTCCCCCAGTTCCCTCCTAGGCCCCCCAGCCCCCCAGTTCATCCCTGTTCCCTCCCTGTATCCTCCCAGTCTACCCAGTTCATCCCAGTACCTCCCGGTTCCCCTCCCGGTTCCCCTCCCGGTTCCCCTCCCAGTTCCCCTCCCAGTTCCTCCCAATCTGCCCAGTTCCCTCCCAGTTCCCTCCCCCTCCCTCCCAGTCCCTCCCAGTTCCCTCCCAGTTCTCATCGCAGTTCCCTCCCAGACCTTCCCAGTTCTCTTCCAGTCCCTCCCAGTTCATCCCAGTCCCATCATCACGTGACACTTTGAGACGACGCCATTGGGTGACATCACTCAGGCAGTGACGTCATCGGGTGATGTCACACGGGACCGTGACGTCATCAGGGAGGATGCGGGGGGGGGGGGACTGGGAGGGAACTGGGATGGACTGAGGGGGAACTGGGTGGGACTGGGAGGAACTGAGGGGTACTGGGAGGTAGTGGGAGGAACTGGGAGGCAATAAAGGGTACTGGGATGGACTGGGAATGAACTGGGATGAACTGGAGGGTACTGGAAGGAGCTGGGAGGGAACTGGGAAAGACTGGGGAGAACTGAACGACATCATCTGTTGATAGTGGGAGCACTGGAAACAGTTACTGGGAGGGTACTGAATCCGTACTGGGAGCACTGGGAGGCACTGGGCCATACTGGGAGCACTGGGCACCATGACTAGGCGGGGCACTGGGCCATACTGGGAATACTGGGAGGCACTGAAGCCATACTGGGAGCACGGGGCACCGTGACTGGGGTGGGCACTGGGTGATAATGGGCCATACTGAGAGCACTGGGCCATACTGGGAGCACTGGGCACAGTGACTGGGGGGGGCACTGGGTCATACTGGGCCATACTGGGAGCACTGGGAACAAAAAGTGAGGATGCACCGGAAGCACTGCATGGGAAACCGGAAGCGGAAGTGATAGGTGGAAGAGGGGCGGATTCTACTCTTCGTCCAATGGGAGCGGCCGATCCGGAAGTTCCGGACGGCGATTGGAGGAGAGGAGGAAAGAGGAGGCGGGGCCGGAGAGCGGCGGGAGCGGACGGCGGAGGAGACGGAGATGAGCGGGGAGCGGGAAGTGAGGCGTGAGTGGGGGACTGGGAGCACTGGGAGCGCTGGGAAGGGGGGACTGGGAGCACTGGGAGGCACTGAGAATGGGGCCTGGGAGGGACTGGGAGCATTGGGGGAGGGGACTGGGAGCACTAGGAGTACTGGGATTACTGGGAACGGGGACTGGGAGCACTGGGGGGTGCGGGGGAGAAGTTGGGGATATGGGGGGGAGACTCTGAGTGCGGTACTGGGAGAACTGGGAGCACTGGGAGTACTGGGGATGGGGACTGGGAGCACTGGGAAAGGGGACTGGGAGATCTGGGAGTCCTGGGAGTAGTGGGAATGGGGACTGGGATTACTGGGGATGCAGACTGGGAGCACTGGGAGCAATGGGAATGGGGACATGGAGTACTGGGAGTACTGGAAGTACTGGGAATAGGGACTGGGAGCACTGGGATTACTGGGGATGCAGACTGGGAGCACTGAGAATGGGGACTGGGAGGACTGGGAGCACGGGTGGTGGGGACTGGGAGCACTGGGAATGGGGACGAGAGTGCTGGGAGCACTGGGAAGGGGGGCTGGGAGCACTGGGAGCACTGGGGATGGGGACTGAGTGGTACTGGGAGCACTGGGAATGGAGACTAGAAGCACTGGGAATACTGGGAGAACTGGGAATGGGGACTGAGGGGAGTGAGGGGGGAAGGGTGGGATGAGAAGTTGGGGATATGGGATACAGGGAGAACTGGGAGCACTGGGAGCGCTGAGAAAGGGGACTGGGAGCACTGGGAGGCACTGAGAATGGGGACTGGGAGCACTGGGAGCATTGGGGGTGGGGACTGGGAGTACTGGGAATGGGGTCCATTGGGTCCATTGTGTCTATTGGGTCCATCAGTACCATTGGGTCCATCGGGTCCATTTGGTGCCGTTGGTGCCATTGGGTCCATTGGTTCCACTGGGTTTATTGGTTCCATTTGGTCCATTGGTTCCATTGGGTCCATTGGTACCACTGGTGCCATTGGGTCCTTTGGGTCCATCGGGTCCATCGGTACCACCAGTACCCTTGGGTCCATTAGGTCCATCGGTACCACCACAGTTGACCCATTGGGTCCATTGGTACCGCTGGGTCCATTGGTACCACCGGTACCATTAGGTCCATCGGTACCATCAGTACCACCGGGTCCATCGGTACCACCACAGTTGACCCATTGGGTCCATTGGGTCCATCGGTACCACCGGTACCGCATTCCATCCCCATTGCCCCCCATTCCCTCCCTTGCAGAGCTCCAGAAGGCCAAAGAGAAATCCCAGCAACGCGGCGCCGATGCGGCAGAGCTGGCGGCCATTTGCAACCAGCTGGGAGAGATCCTGGCCAGCCACGGTGCGCCGGCAATGCCGGGCCGGGTTGGGGGTCCCGATGAAGCCCCCCCCATCCTCCCCCGGGGGGGTAGGAGGGGTCCTTGAACCCCCGGTTGTGCCGTAGGGAGGTATGAGGAGGCTTTGGCTGAGCACCGGGAGGAGCTGAGGTTGCTGGAGGAGGTGGGGGATGGAATCGGTTGCGCCGTGGCACACCGAAAGATCGGCGAGCGTTTGGCTGAGATGGAGCTCTACGAGGCTGCTCTGGAGGTGGGTCGGGGGTTGGGAGGGGATTTGGTGGGGTAGGGGTGTTGTATTGGGAGGGGGGAGGGATGGTGGGTCGGGATTTGCAGGTTGGGGAAAGAGTTGGTAAAATGGTTGAGCCAGTGGTTGGGTAATGGTTGAGCCAAAGGTTGACCAACGGTTGACCTAAAGTTTGACCCAATGGTTGCCAAAATGGTTGAGCCAGTGGTTGGCCAAATGATTGACCAATGTTTGAGACAAAAGTTGAGCCAAAGGTTCAACCAAATGGTTGAGTTTAAGGTTGACCAAAGGTTGACCCAATGGTTGACCAAGTGATGGCCCAAATGTTTTAGACGATGGTTGACCAAAGGTTGACCGATGCTTGAGCCAAAGGTTGACCAAATTTTGACCAAATCATTGCCCAAATGGTTGAGCTTAAGATTGACCGAAAGGTTGACCCAATGCTTGGGCAACGGTTGAGCCAATGGTTGCCAAAATGGTTGAGCCACTGGTTGGGCAATGGTTGAGCCAAAGGTCGACCAAATCATTGACCAAATGATGGCCCAAATGGTTGAGCCAAAGGTTGTCCAATGTTTGACTCAAAGGTTGACTCAATGGTTGACCAAATGGTTGAGCCAAAGGTTGACCAGTTGTTCGGCAGCGGTTGACCGAAAAGTTGATCAAATCGTTGAGGAAATGATTGAGGTGATGGTTGGCCAAAGGTTGACCAATGGGTGAGCCAAGGGTCGACCAAATCATTGACCAAATGATTGCCCAAATGGTTGAGGTGATGGTTGGGCAATAGTTGACCCAATGGTTGACCAAATGATGGCCCAAATGTTTTAGGCAATGGTTGACTGAAGGTTTACCAATGGTTGAGCCAAAGGTTGACCAAATTGTTGACCAAATCATTGCCCAAATGGTTGAGGTGATGGTTGACCAAAGGTTGACCCAGTGGTTGACCAAATGGTTGGATGATGGTTGAGCCAATGGTTGGGCAGTGGTTGAGCCAAAGGTCAACCAAATCGTTGACCAAATGATGGCCCAAATGGTTGAGCCAAAGGTTGTCCAATGTTTGACTCAAAGGTTGACCAAATGGTTGAAGCAATGGTTGGTTCAACAGTTGATCAATAGGTTGACCAAATCGTTGCCCAACAGTTGACACAAAAGTTGACTAAAGGTTAACCCAATGTTTGACCAACAGTTGACCCAGTGGTTGACCAACAGTGGACCCAACTATTAACCACCAGTTGCCCCACCAGTTGACCACCAGTTGACCAGTGGTTGACCAAATATTTGAGCCAGTTGACCCATTGGTTGATCAACTGTTGACCCCATGGTTGACCCATTGGTTGACCCATCAGTTGACCAACTATTGACCCAACAGTTGCCCCGTTGGTTGACCCAAGTATTGACCCAATGGTTGACCAACAGCTGACCCAACTATCAACCATCAGTTGACCCTTTGGTTGACCAACAGTTGACCCATTGGTTGACCCATCAGCCAACCCACTGGTTGACCCAACAGTTGCCCCAATGATTGACCCATTGATTGACCACCAGTTGATCCATTGGTTGACCAACAATTGACCTGACAGTTGACCACCAGTTGACCCATCAGTTGACCAACAGTTGCCCCAATGATTGACCCATTGGTTGACTGACAGTTGTTCCAATGGCTGACCCAACAATTGCCCCAACGGTTGACCCATTGGTTGACCCAATAGTTGACCAACAGTTGCCCCAGTGATTGAGCCAACAGTTGACCCAATGGTTGACCCAATGATGTGCCCCATTGATTGACAAACAGTCAACCCATTGCTTGACCCAACTGTTGACCGACAGTTCACCCAGTGGTTGACCCAATGGCTGACCCGACAGTTGAGCCAACATTTTGGCTCATGGTTGACTCATTAGTTGACTAACAGTCGACCCATTGGTTGAGCACCGGTTGACCCATTGGTTGACCACCAGTTGACCCACCAGTTGTCCCATTGGTTAACCCAACAGTCGACCCATTGGTTGTCCTGTTGGTTGACCAACAATTGACCCATTGGTTGACCCAGTGGTTGACCCAATGGTTGAGCACCAGTTGACCCACCAGTTCACCCAATGGTTGACCCAACAGTCGACCCATTGGTTGACCACCAGTTGACCCATTGGTTGAGCACCGGTTGAGCACCGGTTGACCCAATGGTTGACCCAACAGTCGACCCATTGGTTGACCAACAGTCGACCCATTAGTTGACCCAGTGGTTGACCCATTGGTTGACTACCAGTTGACCCATTGGTTGAGCACCGGTTGACCACCAGTTGACCCAATGGTTGACCCAACAGTCGACCCATTGGTTGACCTATTGGTTGACCCAGTGGTTGAGCACCAGTTGACCCAGTGGTTGAGCACCAGTAGACCCAACAGTTGACCCATTGGTTGACCCATTGGTTGACCACCGGTTGACCCATTGGTTGAGCGCCAGTTGACCCAATGGTTGACCCAATGGTTGAGTACCAGTTGACCCAACAGTCGACCCATTGATTGACCACCAGTTGACCCATTGGTTGACCCACTGGTTGACCACCAGTCGACCCATCAGCCGACCCATTGGCTGACCCCTTTCCCCCTTCCCATTTCCCGCCACGTTTTGGGCCTGGCATTTGGGATTTTTTGGTGTCCCCCACAGCACCAGCGCCGTCACCTGGACCTGGCCCGAGCTCTGGGTGACGACACGGAACAGCAGAGGGCCTGGGCCACCATCGGACGGACCCACATGTTTGCTGCTGACAGCCGCGACCGGTGCCGAGGCCGAGGAGGAGCTGAGGGAGGCGGAGCGGGCCTTCGGAACCAGCCTGCAAATCCTGGACCAGCGCCTGGAGGGTCAGGGCTGCCTGTCCCCTCCATGTGTCCCTGTGTCCCCTCTGTGTCCCCGTGTCCCCTCTGTGTGTTCCCATGTCCCCCCATGTGTCCCCGTGTCACTTACATGTCCCCATGTCCCCTCTATGTGTCCTCATTTCCCCCCATGTGATCCCCTCCCCTCCATGTGTCCCCGTGTCTCCCCTATTTGTCCCCATGTCCCCTCCGTGTGTCCCCATGTCCCCCTATGTGATCCCCTCCCCTCCATCTGTCCCTGTGTCCCCTATGTGTCCCCGTGTCCCCCCCATGTGTCCCCATGTCCCCTCCATGCGTCCCCATGTCCCCCCATGTGATCCCCTCTCCTCCATGTGTCCCCATGTCCCCTCCATATGTCCCCATGTCCCCTTTCATGTGACCCCCCTTCCCTGTGTCCCCATGTCCCTTACATGTCCCCACATCTCTTATGTGTCCCCAAGTCCCCTCCATGTGTCCCCATGCCCCTACATCTCCCCATATTTCCCCCATATGTCCCCATGTCCCCCCATGTGTCTTCATGTCCCCCGTGTGTCCCCAAGTCCCCTCCGTGTGTCCTCATGTCCCCTTATGTCCCCATGTCCCCCGTGTGTCCCCGTGTCCCCACCTCTGCCCTGCTCCCATCCCATTGCCCCACTCCCGTTGCCCCCACCCCAAATCCTGTTGCCCCCACTCCAGTTGCCCCACTCCCATCCCATTGCCCCCACCCCACTCCTATTGCCCCCAATCCCATCTCATTGCCCCAAATCCCATTGCCCCACTCCCACCCCATTGCCCCCATCCCACTCCCATTGCCCCTAATCCCATCCTATTGCCTCCAATCCCATCTCATTGTCCCAAATCTCATTGCCCCAATCCCACCCCATTGCCCCAAATCCCATTGCCCCCACCCCAAATCCCATTGCCCCCACTCCCCATCTCCATTGCCTCCATTCCCATTGCCACCACCCCACTCCCATCACTCCACTCCTGTTGCCCCCACCCCAAATACCATCGTCCCCCTCTCCCATCCCATTGCCCCAAATCCCATTACCCCATTCCCATCCTATTGCCCCAAATCCCATTGCCCCCACCCTAAATCCCATCACCCCATTCCCATTCTATTGCCCCAGATCCCATTGCCCCACTCACATCCCAGGGCCACAAATCCCATTGCCCCCACCCCATTCCCATTGCCCCCCACCCCAAATCCCATTGCCCCACTCCCATCCTTTTACCTCCAATCCCATCCCACTCCACACCCTACGTCCCATTGCCCCAAATCCCCCATTCCCCCCCCAGCCCCCACATTCTCCCCCCCCAAACGCCCCATTTCACCCCCAAGTCCCCACCACTTCTCCCCCCCAAACCCCCGATTCTACCCACCCAAGCCCCCATTCCCCCCGTCCAACCCCCCATTCCTCCCCAGACCCCCCATTCTCCCCCCCAAACCCCCCATTGCCTCCCCAGACCCTCATTCTCCCACCACAACCCCCCATTCTCCCCCAACCCCCCATTCCTCCTCCAAACCCCCCCTTCTCTCGCCCCAAACCCCCCCTTCTCTCTGCCAAACCCCCCATTCTCCCCACAAAACCCTCCATATCCTCCCCACAAAACCCCGCTTTCTCCCCCACACAACCTCCCATTCTTCCTACCAACCCCCCTCTTCTCCTTCCCAAATGCCCCATTTCGCCCCCCAACCCCCCATTCTTCCCCCCCAAACCCCCATTCTACCCACCCAAAGCCCCATTCCCCCCTTCCCCCCAACTCCTCATTCCCCCCAGACCCCCCATTCTCGTCCCCAAATCCCCCTTTCTCTCCCCGAACCCCCCATTCCTCCTCCAACCCACCCCTTCTCTCCCCCAAAACCCCCCATTCTCCCCCCCAGACCCCTCATTCTCCCCCCATATCCCCCCCCATAGGCCGTGCCCCCCGCCGGGAGTGGTGGCAGCCATGCGGACCCGTCTCTACCTCAACCTGGGCCTGGTTTACGACAGCCTCCACGACCCCCAGCGTCGGCAGCTCTTCCTCCAGCGCAGCGTTTTCGTGGCCGAAAGGGAACGGCTCCACGACGACCTTTTTAGGGCTCATTACAACTTGGGGCAAATCCATCTGAGGGCCGGAGAGCACAGCCAGGCTTTGAGATGCTTGGAAAAAGCCAGAGATTGTGCCCGGGCCATGGGAGAAAAGGAGATGGAGAGCGACTGCCTCAGCGGCACCGCGCAGGTATGGGATGCTCGGGGTGTCCCGTGGGTGTTCAGTGGGTGACTGTGGGTCAACAGGGTGGGCTTGGGTTCTACCTTGGTGGTTTTTGGGTTCTGACATGGGTGTCCCATTGGACCCCTATGGGTGGCCTTGGGTTCCCCTGTGTGGATCCTTTGGTTCCCCAATGGGGGTCCATGGGTTCTTCAATGGACATCCCTTTGGTTCCCCTATGGGTGTCCTTGAGTTCCCCAATGAGGGTCCTTGAGTTCCCCTGTGGGTGTCCTTGGGTTCACCCAAGGGTGTCCTTGGAATCCCCTATGGGTGTCCTTGGGTTCCCCTTTAGGTGGCCCTTTGAATCCCCAATGGTTGGTCTTGGGTTCCACATTGGTTATCTTTGAGTTCACCCAATGGGTGTCCTTTGGTTCCCCAATGGGTGTCCTTGGGTTCTTCATTGGGTGTCCTTTGGTTCCCCAATGGGTGTCCTTGGGTTCTTCATTGGGTGTCCTTTGGATCCCCAATGGGTGTCCTTGGGTTCTTCATTGGGTGTCCTTTGGATCCCCAATGGGTGTCCTTGGGTTCCAGTGGGTGACCGTGGGTCAGCAGGGTGGGTGGGCTTGGGTTCTGCCTTGGTGGTCTTTGGGTTCTGCCATGGGTGTCCCATTGGACCCCCGTGGGTGGCCGTGGGATCCCCTGTGGGTGTCCTTGGGATCCCCTATGGGTGGCTCTGGGTTCCCTTATGGGTTTCCTTGGTTTCCCCTATGGGTTTCCTTGGGATCCCCTATGGGTTCCCCTATGGGTTACCTGGAGATCACCTATGGGCTTCCTTGGTTCCCCTATGGGTTTCCTTGGGTTCCCCTTTGGGTGTCCTTGGGGTCCCCTATGGGTGGCCCTGGGTTCCCCTATGGGTGTCCTTGGGATCCCCTATGGGTGTCCTTGGGATCCCCTATGGGTTTCCCTGTGGGTTCCCCTATGGGTGTCCTTGGGATCCCCTATTGGTTTCCTTGGTTTCCCCTATGGGTTTCCTTGGGATCCCCTATTAGTGTCCTTGGGATCCCCTATGGGTTCCCCTATTGGTTCCCCTATGGGTTTCCTTGGGTTCCCCTATGGGTGTCCTTGGGATCCCCTATGGGTTCCCCTGTGGGTTTCCTTGATTTCCCCCATGCCCATCCCCAGGTCCCACTGTGGACGCCCGCAGTTCCCCCCAGCCCATGTCCCCATGTCCCCAAATCCCCATCACCCCATATCCACACCACATATCCCCACCCCATACCCCATATAACCCATATAACGCCATAACCCCATATGACCCCATATGACCCCATATGACCCCTGTATGACCCCATAACCCCCTTTAACCCCATATAACCCCATACAACCCCATATAACCCAATATAACCCCATATAATCCTCTATGACCCTGTAACCCCATAGAACCCCATATGACCCCATAATCCCATACAATCCCATAAGACCCTATAACCCCCTATGAGCCTATAATCCACATGACCCTATAACCCCATATGACCCTATATAACCCCATATAACCCATATAACCCATGTAATCCATATAACCAAAAGAACCCCATAAAACCCCATAAAACCCCATACAACCTCATAGAACCCCATATGACCCTAAAACCCCATATAACGCCGTATAACCCTGTATGAGCCTATAACCCCATACAACCCCATATAACCCGTGTAACCCCATAACTCCATACGACCCCATTTAACCCATGTGACCCTATAACCTCATATGACCCCATATGATCCCAAATAACCCACATAAACCCCATAATCATTCCAGAATACCCATTATAACCCCATACACAACCTATACCATATAACCCTATATAGACCCCCATACCGACCCCATACATACCCCCCAATGAATGACGCCGATATAACCCTATAGAACCCTATAAACCCCATACCAATCTTCATAGAACCCCATATGACCCTATAACCCCGTATAACGCCATAACTCCTTATGACCCTATGCAACCCATATGACCCTATAACCTCATATGACCCC
This sequence comes from Lophura nycthemera, assembly GCA_021292215.1. NCBI lineage: Eukaryota > Metazoa > Chordata > Aves > Galliformes > Phasianidae > Lophura > Lophura nycthemera. The sequence continues at coordinate 10,507 of JADANK010000898.1, forward strand.
AAATGACCCTATAACCCATTATAGCCCTATATGACCCCATATAAAGCCATATGACCCTGTATGACCCCATAACCCCATACGACCCCATAAGACCCTATAACCCACACGACCCTATAACCCCATAAGACCCGATAAACCCCTATGACCCTATAGCCCCATACAACCCCATATGATCTTATAACGCCATATGACCCTATCACCCCATATAACCCATATAACCCCATATGACCCCAAATAACCCCATATAACCCCATATAACACCATATAACCCCATATGACCCCAAATAACCCCATATAACCCCATATGACCCATATGACCCATACGACCCCATATAACCCCATATGACCCCAAATAACCCCATATAACCCCATATAATCCCATGTAACCCCGTATGACCCCATATGGCCCCATACAACCCCATATAACCCCGAGTAATCCCCATATAACCCATATGACCCCATATGATGCCCCATGACCCCATATAACCCCATACGACCCATACAACCCCATACAACCCCATACAACCCCATACAACCCATATAACCCCATATAACCCCATATAACCCATATAACCCCATATAACCCCATATAACCCCATACAACCCATATAACCCCATATAACCCCATATGATCCCATATGACCCCATATAACCTATACGACCCCAAATAACCCCATGACCCCATTTGACCCCCCATGACCCCCATGACCTCTGTGACCTCACATGACCCCCATGAGCCTGTGACCCCCTGCGACCCCCCATGACCCCCGTGACCTCTGTGACCTCCATGACCCCACATGACCACCCATGACCCCCATGACCCCCTGTGACCTCTGTGACCTCCATGACCCCGTGACCCCACATGACCCCCCGTGACCCCCATGACCCCTATGACCTCACATGACCCCTGTGACCCCCCATGACCCCCCGTGACCCCTGTGACCTCCTGTGACCCCCCGTGACCCCAGGTGCAGCTCAGCGTGGGCGATTTGCGGGCAGCCCAGCGCTCCCTGCGCGCCGCCCGGCGTTTGGGATCCAGGGACCCCAGGGGGCGGCGGCTGCTGCGCTGCAACCTGCGATACGGTGAGAGCCTGGGTGGGCTGTGGGGTCCTGTATGGGATAGGGGGTTTTATATGGGATGGGGGGGTATGGGGTCCTGTATGGGATAGGGGGTTTTTATATGGGGATAGGGGGTATTGGGGTCCTGTATGGGATAGGGGTGTTTTATATGGGATAGGGGGGTATGGGTCCTGTATGGGATAGGGGGTTTTATATGGATAGGGGGTTATGGGGTCCGTATGGGATAGGGGGTTTTGATATGGGATAGGGGGGTATGGGGTCCTGTATGGGATAGGGGGTTTTTATATGGGATGGGGGGGTATGGGGTCCTGTATGGGATAGGGGGTTTTATATGGGATAGGGGGGTATGGGGTCCTGTATGGGATAGGGGGTTTTATATGGGATAGGGGGGTATGGGGTCCTGTATGGGATAGGGGGTTTTATATGGGATAGGGGGGTATGGGGTCCTGTATGGGATAGGGGTGTTTTATATGGGATGGGGGGGTATGGGGTCCTGTATTGGGATAGGGGGTTTTATATGGGATAGGGGGGGTAATGGGGTCCTGTATGGGGATAGGGGGTTTTATATATGGGATGGGGGGGTATGGGGTCCTGTATGGGATAGGGGGTTTTATATGGGATGGGGGGGTATGGGGTCCTGTATGGGATAGGGGGTTTTATATGGGATGGGGGGTATGGGGTCCTATATGGGATAGTGGGTTTTATATGGGATGGAGGGGTAGGGGTCCTGTAGGGGATAGGGGGTTTTATATGGGGATGGGGGGGTAGGGGGTCGCTGTATGGGATAGGGGGTTTTATATGGGATGGGGGGGTATGGGGTCCTGTAATGGGATAGGGGGTTTTATATGGGATGGGGGGGTATGGGGGTCCTGTATGGGATAGGGGGTTTTAGTGGGATGGGGGGGTATGGGGTCCTGGTATGGGATAGGGGGTTTTTATATGGATGGGGGGGTGGGGTCGTAGGGATATTGGGGGTTTGGGGAACGGGGTCTTTGTAGATAGGGGGATAGGGGGGGAATGGGGGTGGGGGTCTTTATTGGGGGATATGGGGGATA
>JADANK010000899.1:0-13011 GCA_021292215.1 Lophura nycthemera
TGGGGGCTGCCCCCATTATGGGGTGAGGAGGGGTAGGAACTGAACCACGCACTGCCACGAGGGGGGGCGCTTAGGGGGCTGCCCCACACTTATGGGGCTGCCCCACACTTATGGGGTGAGGAGGAGATAGGAGGGTCTGCCCCACACTTATGGGGTGGGAGGGGGAAGGGGGGCTGCCCCACACTTATGGGGCGGCCCACACTTATGGGGTGGGAGGGGGAAGGGGGAGCTGCCCCACACTTATGGGGCTGCCCCACACTTATGGGGCTGGGGCTCAGAGGGGGGACGGGTCCCATAGATGTGGGGCAGGTAGGACTGAACCACGCACTGCAAGGGGGGGGGGGCGCTTAGGGGGCTGCCCCACACTTATGGGGCTGCCCCACACTTATGGGGCGGGAGGGGGGAGGGGGGCTGCCCCACACTTATGGGGTGGGAGGGGAAGAGGGGCTGCCCCACACTTATGGGGCGGGAGGGGGGAGGGGGCTGCCCCACACTTATGGGGCTGCCCCACACTTATGGGGTGAGGAGGGGGTAGGAGGGACTGAACCACGCACTGCCACGAGGGGGGGGGCGCTTAGGGGGCTGCCCCACACTTATGGGGCAGCAGGGGGGAGGGGGGGCTGCCCCACACTTATGGGGTGGGAGGGGGGAAGAGGGGCTGCCCCATATAACCGCCCCATAACCACCCCACAGACCCCATAACCGCCCCATAACCGCCCCATAACTGCCCCATAACTGCCCCATAGACCCCCATAACCGCCCCACAGACCCCCACAGACCCCATATCCGCCCCATAACTGCCCCATAACTGCCCCATAACCACCTCACAGACCCCATAACCGCCCCATAACTGCCCCATAACCGCCCCATAACTGCCCCATAGACCCCCATAACCACCCCACAGACCCCATAACCACCCCATAGCTGCCCCATAACCGCCCCATAACCGCCCCATAACCACCTCACAGACCCCATAACCACCCCATAATCACCCCATAACCACCCCACAGACCCCATAAACCGCCCCACAGACCCCCATAGCTGCCCCATAGATCCCCATAACCACTCCATAACGACCCCATAACCACCCCATAGCCACCCCACAGACCCCATAACCGCCCCATAGCCGCCCCATAACCACCCCAAAGACCCCCATAAGCACCCTATAACCGCCCCATAACCGCCCTATAACCACCCCATAGACCCCATAACCACCCCATAACTGCTCCATAAGCGCCCCATAAGTGCCCCACAGACCCCATAACCGCCCCATAACTGCTCCATAAGCGCCCCATAAGTGCCCCACAGACCCCATAACCGCCCCATAACTGCTCCATAAGCGCCCCATAAGTGCCCCACAGACCCCATAACCGCCCCATAACCACCCCATAAACCCCCATAACCACCCCACAACTGCCCCATAGCTGCCCCATAACCACCCCAAAGACCCCATAAACCCCCATAACCACCCCATAACCGCCCCACAGACCCCATAAGTGCCCCATAGCCGCCCCACAGACCCCATAGCCGCCCCACAGACCCATAACCACCCTACAGACCCCATAACCGCCCCATAAGCGCCCCATAGGCGCCCCATAGCCACCCCACCGACCCCATAACCACCCCATAACCACCCCACAGACCCCAAAACCACCCCACCGACCCCGTAACTGCCCCATAACTGCCCCATAGACCCCTATAACTACCCCATAACTGCCCCATAAGCGCCCCACAGATCCCATAACCACCCCATAACCGCCCCATAAGCACACCACAGACTCCATAAGCACCCCATAACCACCCCACCGACCCCATAACTGCCCCATAACCGCCCCACAGACCCCATAACCACCCCATAACCGCCCCATAAGCACACCACAGACTCCATAAGCACCCCATAACCACCCCACCGACCCCATAACTGCCCCATAACCGCCCCACAGAACCCATAACCGCCCCATAACCACCCCATAACAGCCCCACAACAGCCCCATAACCGCCCCACAGACCCCATAACCACCTCATAGCCACCCCACAGACCCCATAGCCACCCCATAGATCCCCGTAACCACTCCATAACGACCCCATAACCACCCCATAACTGCCCCATAGAACCCACAACCACCCCATAACCACCCCATAACCACTCTATAATGACCCCATAACCCCCCCATAACTGCCCCACAGACCCCATAACCACCCCATAATCACCCCATAACCACCCCACAGACCCCATAACTGCCCCATAAGCGCCCCATAGGCGCCCCATAGCCACCCCACAGACCCCATAACCGCCCCATAGCTGCCCATAACCGCCCCATAACCACCCCATAACCACCTCACAGACCCCATAACCACCCCATAACCACCCCATAGCCACCCCCCCCCCCCCCCCCCCCCCCCACCACCCCAACCCCATACCAAACCGCCCCACAGACCCCATCAACCGCCCCATAGTCCCCACACCACCCCATAACCACCCCATACACCCCATAACCGCCCACAGACCCCATAACCGCCCCATAGGTGCCCCACAACCACCCCATAGCCACCCCACAGACCCCATAACCGCCCCACAGACCCCATAACCGCCCCACAGACCCCATAGGCGCCCCATAACCGCCCCACAGACCCCCATAACCACTCCATAACAACCCCATAACCCCCCCATAACCGCCCCACAGAACCCCCATAACCACCCCATAATCCCCCATAACCGCCCCACAGACCCCATAACCACCCCATAGCTGCCCCATAACCGCCACCAAGACCACCCATAAACCGACCCCACAGGCCCCCACTAACCACCCCATAGCACCCACAACCGCCCTCACAGACCCATACCCTAATAACACACGCTCCAGCTATCCGCCCCATAACTGCCCCAACAGACCCAGCCCCGGGACACCGCCCCATAGGTGGCCCACAACCACACCATGCCACCCCACAGGGGCACGCCCATACCCACCACCCCATAGCTGCCCCATAACCACACCTTGGGGTGGCTGCTGAGCATGCAGCTCTCGCAGACGTTGACGCGGTGCTCGAAGCAGAAGAGCGGCGTCACGCGGCGCCGGGGGCACTTGCACAGCCCCATGGATCTGTGGGGCAGACCCACACCTCAGCCCCATGGAGCTGGGGGGCAGACCCCCCCAACCCCACACCTCAGCCCCATGGATCTGGGGGGCAGCCACCCACCCCTCAGCCCCATGGATCTGGGGGAGCCCACACAGACCCACACATCAGCCCCATGGATCTGGGGGGCAGACCCACACCTCAGCCCCACACCTCAGCCCCATGGAGCTGTGGGGCAGACCCACACCTAGCCCTGGAGCGGGGCCCCACACCTCAGCCCCATGGAGTTGTGGGGCAGACCCACATCTCAGCCCCACACCTCAGCCCCATGGAGCTGTGGGGCAGACCCACACCTCAGCCCCACACCTCAGCCCCATGGATCTGGGGGGCAGACCCACATCTCAGCCCCATAGATCAGTCCCATGGATCTGTGGGGCAGACCCACATATCAGCCCCACACCTCAGCCCCATGGAGCTGGGGGGCAGACCCACACCACAGCCCCACACATCAGCCCCATGGATCTGTGGGGCAGACCCACACCTCAGCCCCATGGAGCTGGGGGGCAGACCCACACATCAGCCCCACGGATATGTGGGGCAGACCCACACCTCAGCCCCACACCTCAGCCCCATGGATCTGTGGGGCAGACCCACATATCAGCCCCACACATCGACCCCATGGAGCTGGGGGGCAGACCCACACCTCAGCCCCATGGATCTGTGGGGCAGACCCACACATCAGCCCCACGGAGCTGGGGGGCAGACCCACACCTCAGCCCCATGGAGATGGGGCCAGACCCACACCTCAGCCCCACACCTCAGCCCCATGGAGCTGGGGGGCAGACCCACACATCAGCCCCATAGATCAGCCCCATAGATCAGACCCACAGGGCAGACCCACGGATCTGTGGGGCAGACCCACACCTCAGCCCCATAGATCAGCCCCACAGGGCAGACCCACAGCCCCATGGAGCTGTGGGGCAGACCCCCACATCAGCCCCATAGGGCAGACCCACACCTCAGCCCCATGGATCTGTGGGGCAGACCCACACCTCAGCCCCATGGAGCTGGGGGGCAGACCCACACCTCAGCCCCATGGAGCCCCATAGATCAGCCCCATAGATCAGCCCCATAGGGCAGAGCCATAAGGCAGACCCACACCTCAGCCCCATAGATCAGCCCCATAGATTGGTCCTATAGGGCAGACCCACACCTCAGCCCCATGGATCTGTGGGGCAGACCCACATCTCAGCCCCACACCTCAGCCCCATGGAGCTGGGGGGCAGACCCACACATCAGCCCCATAGATCAGGCCCATAGATCAGACCCACAGGGCAGACCCACACCCCAGCCCCACGGATCTGTGGGGCAGACCCACACCTCAGCCCCATGGATATGTGGGGCAGACCCCCACATCAGCCCCATAGGGCAGACCCACACCTCAGCCCCATGGATCTGTGGGGCTGACCCACACCTCAGCCCCATGGAGCTGGGGGGCAGACCCACACCTCAGCCCCATGGAGCCCCATAGATCAGCCCCATAGATCAGCCCCATAGGGCAGAGCCATAAGGCAGACCCACACCTCAGCCCCATAGATCAGCCCCATAGATTGGTCCTATAGGGCAGACCAACACCTCAGCCACACGGATCTGTGGGGCAGACCCACACCTCAGCCCCACACCTCAGCCCCATAGATCAGCCCCATGGAGCTGGGGGGCAGACCCACACCTCAGCCCCATAGATCAGCCCCATAGATCAGCCCCACAGGGCAGACCTATAGGGCAGAGCCACACCTCAGCCCCATAGACCTGTGGGGCAGACCCACATATTAGCCCCATGGATCTGGGGGGCAGACCCACACCTCAGCCCCACGGATCTGGGGGCCAGACCCACACCTCAGCCCCACGGATCTGGGGGGCAGACCCACACCTCAGCCCCATGGAGCCCCATAGATCAGCCCCATAGATCAGCCCCATAGGGCAGAGCCATAAGGCAGACCCACACCTCAGCCCCATAGATTGGTCCTATAGGGCTGACCCACACCTCAGCCCCATGGAGCTGGGGGGCAGACCCACACCTCAGCCCCACGGATATGTGGGGCAGACCCACACATCAGCCCCACACATCAGCCCCATGGATCTGTGGGGCAGACCCACACCTCAGCCCCATGGATCTGTGGGGCAGACCCACACCTCAGCCCCATGGATCTGTGGGGCAGACCCACACCTCAGCCCCATGGATATGTGGGGCAGACCCATAGGGTAGAGCCACACCTCAGCCCCATGGAGCTGGGGGGCTGACCCACACCTCACCCCATGGATCAGCCCCATAGATTGGTCCTATAGGGCTGACCCACACCTCAGCCCCATGGAGCTGGGGGGCAGACCCACACCTCAGCCCCATGGATATGTGGGGCAGACCCACACCTCAGCCCCACATATCAGCCCCATGGAGCTGGGGGGCAGACCCACACCTCAGCCCCACGGATATGTGGGGCAGACCCACACCTCAGCCCCATGGAGCTGGGAGGCAGACCCACACCTCAGCCCCATAGATCAGCCCTATAGGGCAGAGCCACACCTCAGCCCCATAGACTGGTCCTATAAGGCTGGACCCACACCTCAGCCCCATGGATATGGGGGGCAGACCCACACCTCAACCCCATGGATCAGCCCCGTAGATTGGCCCCATAGGGCTGACCCACACCTCAGCCCCATGGATCTGTGCCCCATAGAGGCCCTCCTTTACCCCACAGACCCCCCATAGAAACCCCACAGAGACCCCCTGTCCTCCCCAAGTGCCCCATAGAGACCCCCTGAGACCCCCAAGTGCCCCATAGCCACCCCACAGATGCTCCCAGCACCCCATAGAGACCCCCTGTCCCCCCCCAGTGCCCCACAGATGCTCCCAGCACCCCATAGAAACCCTCTGCCCCCCATCACCCCATACAGGCCCTCCTTTACCCCACAGACACCCCATAGAGACCCCCAAGGACCCCCCCAGTGCCCCATAGCCGCCCCATAGATGCTCCCAGCACCCCATAGAGACCCCCTGCCCCCCATCGCCCCATAGATGCTCCCAGCACCCCACAGAGACCCCCTGTCCCCCCCAGCACCCCATAGAGGCCCTCCTTTGCCCCACAGACGCCCCCAAGGCCCCATAAACCCCATAGAGACCCTCCTCCACACCCCCCGTAGGACCCCCCTATGACCAAATAGGACCCCCATATCGCCCCACAGACCCCCCTATCGCCCCACAGGACCCCCAGTTGGCCCCACAGACCTCCCTGTCCCCCCATAGGACCCCAATTGGCCCCACAGACCCCCCATCACCCCATAGGAACCCCCCCTATCACCCCATAGGACCCCCAGATTGCCCCAGAGACCCCCTATCACCCCATAGGACCCCCCTATCATCCCACAGGACCCCCAGTTGGCCCCACAGAGACCCCCCTATCACCCCACAGGACCCCCATATCACCCCACAGGACCCCAGCTGGCCCCACAGACCCCCCTATTACCCCACAGGACCCCCAACTGGCCCCACAGACCCCCTTGTCACCCCATAGGACCCCCCATCCACCCCACAGGACCCCCCTATCGCCCCACAGGACCCCAATTGGCCCCACAGATCCCCCCCTATCACCCCATAGGATCCCCATATCGCCCCATAGGACCCCCCTATTGCCCCACAGACCCCCCTATCGCCCCATAGGACCCCAATTGGCCCCCCATGGGACCCCCCATCACCCCATGGGACCCTCCAATTGGCCCCACAGACCCCCGTATCACCCCACAGGACCCCCCCGTCGCCCCACAGGACCCCAATTGGCCCCACAGACCCCTCCTATCACCCCATAGGACCCCCCTATCACCCCATAGGACCCCCCTATCGTCCCATAGGACCCCAATTGGCCCCCCATAGGACCCCCCATCACCCCACAGACCCCCTATCATCCTATAGGACCCCCCTATCGCCCTATAGGACCCCAGTTGGCCCCACAGAACCCCCTATCACCCCATATAACCTCCTATCACCCCATAGGACCCCAATTTGCCCTACAGACCCCCCTATCACCCCATAGGACCCCCCTATCACCCCACAGGACCCCCCCGTCGCCCCATAGGACACACCCCTATCGCCCCATAGGACCCCAATTGGCCCCACAGACCCCCCTATCGCCCCACAGGACCCCTCTATCGCCCCACAGACCCCCCCATCACTCCATAAGACCCCCAATTGCCCCTACAGACCCCCATATCACCCCATAGGACCCCCCACTATCAACCCCATAGGACCCCCTATCGCCCACAGACCCCCCTATCACCCCTTAGAACCCCCCTATCGACCCCACAGGACCCCCCTATCCCCCACAGACCCCCTTATCACCCCATAGGACCCCCACATCCCCCATAGCGCCCCATAGACCCAATTGGCCCCAGAGGACCCCCATACCCCCCCACAGACCCCCCTATCGCCCCATAGGATCCCCCTTATCACCCCACAAACCCCCCTATCGCCCCATAGAAACCCCCCTATCATCCCATAGGACCCCCCTATCGCCCCACAGACCCCCCCCTATCCCCCCATAGGACCCCAATTGGCCCCACAGACCCCCCTATCATCCGCCCCACAGGACCCCTCTATAATCGCCCCACAGAACACCCCCTATCTCCCCATAGACCCCCCATATCGCCCCATAGGACCCCCTATCGCCCAACTATGGACTCCAATTGGCCCCATAGACCCCCCTATCAACCCCATAGGACCCCCCCAAATCGCCCATAGGACCCCTAATTGCCCCACAGAGCCCCCCCCCTATCACCCCAAGGACCCCAATCGCCCCACAAGACCCCCTAGTCACCCCATAGGACCCCTATCACCCACAGGACCCCCGTCGCCCCATAGAACCCCCATCGCCCCATAGGACCCATGGCCCCACAGACCCCCCTATCATCCACAGTACCACCGCTATATCCTATAGGACCGCCCCCCGTCACCCAATAGGACCCCAAACTCACCCCACGAGGACCCCCCTATCACCCACAACAGGCCCCAATTGGCCCCACAAACCCCCCCTACCACCCATAGGAACCCCCATATCGCCCCATAGGACCCCAATTGGCCCACAGACCCCCCATATCACCCCATAGGACCCCCCCGTCGCCCCGTAGGACCCCCCATACCCCATGGGACCCCCTCTATCGCCCCATGGGACACCCATTTGGCCACCACAGACCCCCCATCAGCCCACAGGACCCCCCTATCGCCCCACAGGACCCCAATTGGCCCCACAGATCCCCCCCTATCACCCCATAGGATCCCCCTATCACCCATAGGATCCCCATATCGCCCCATAGGACCCCTATTGCCCCACCAGACCCCCCTATCGCCCCATAGGACCCCAATTGGCCCCCCATGGACCCCCCATCACCCCATAGAACCCTCCAATTGCCCCACAGACCCCCGTATCCCCAAGGACCCCCCGTCGCCCCACAGGACCCCCAATTGCCCCACAGGACCCCCCTATCACCCCATAGGACCCCCAATTGCCCTACAGACCCCCATATCCCCCATAGACCCCCATATCGCCCCATAGTCTGCATGGCCCCACAGACCCCCATGACCCCATAGGACCCCCATCACCCCACAGGACCCCCAATGGCCCCAAGACCCCCTATCCCCCATAGGACCCCAATTTGCCCCACAGACTCCCCTATGACCCCATAGGACCCCCTATCGCCCCATAGGACCCCCCCTATCCCACCCATAGGATCCCATTTGGCCCCACAGACCCCCCTATCGCCCCATAGGACCCCCCTATCACCCCACAGGACCCCCCCGTCGCCCATAGGACCCCCAAATCGTCCCATAGGACCCCATTTAGCCCCATAGACCCCCAATCGCCCCATAGGACCCCCCTATCTCCATAGGACGCCCATACCCCCCACCAGGACCCCCCATCCCCCATAGACCCCCATTATGCGCCCCATGGCCCCCCTATCACCCCATAGACCCCATTTGCCCCACAGACCCCCTATTGCCCCATAGGACCCCATTTGGCCCCACAGACCCCCCTATCGTCCCATAGACCCCCCCTATCATCCCATAGGACCCCCATATTGCCCCATAGGACCCCATTTGGCCCTACAGACCCCCCTATCACCCCATAGGACCCCCATATCGCTCCATAGGACCCCAATGCCCCACAGACCCCCTATGACCCCATAGACCCCCCATCACCCAACAGGACCCCCAATGGCCCACAGACCCCCCTATCACCCCCCATAGACCCCAATTGCCCCACAGACCCCCCTATGACCCGATAGACCCCCTATCGCCCTATAGGACCCCCCATCACCGCATAGGACCCCCCCCCATCACCCCATGGGAACCCCCCCCTATCGCCCCATGGGACCCCATTTGGCCCCACAGACCCCCCTATCCCCACAAGGACCCCCATATCGCCCCCAGATCCCCCTCGTCACCCCATAGGACCCCAATTGGCCCCACAGACCCCCCTACCACCCCATAGGACCCCCCTATCGCCCCATAGGACCCCAATTGGCCCCACAGACCCGCATACCCCCCCATAGGACCCCAATTGGCCCCACAGACCCCCCTATCACCCCATAGGACCCCATTGGGCCCCACAGATCCCCCCCATCACCCCATAGGACCCCCCTATCACCCCATAGGACCCCAATTGGCCCCACAGACCCCCCTATCACCCCATAGGACCCCCCTATCGCCCCACAGGACCCCAATTGGCCCCACAGACCCCCCTATCACCCCATAGGACCCCCAAATCGCCCCACAGACCCCCCTATCGCCCCACAAACACCCCTATCGCCCCATAGGACCCCTCTATCGCCCCACAAAATCCCCCTATCGTCCCACAAGCCCCCCTACCACCCCACAGGACCCCCCCTATTCGCCTATAGGACCCACCTATCAACCCCACAGACCCCCCTTATCACCCCATAGAAACCCCTATCGCCCCACAAACCCCCCTATCGCCCCACAAACCCCCCTATCGCCCCATAGGACCCCCCCTTCTATCGCCTCACCGGTTCCCCCCCGGCCCGGCTCACGGTTCCTATGGCGACGCGCTGCTGCCCCGTTGGCGCGGCACTTCCGGGGTCGCACCCGGATGGCGTCACTTCCGCCGCGCCCCTCTCCTACTCCCGGAAGCGGATCTACCTCAGCTCCCCGCGCGCTCCGCGTGACGTCACTTCCGGCGGTTCGAAAGCGATGGCGGGAAGCGAGCGGCGGGCGTCGGGTGAGGGGCGGCCTGTGGGGCGATATGGGGCGATATGGGGATCTGGGGGGGCCTATGGGGCGATATGGGGGTCTGGGGGGGCCTATGGGGCGATATGGGGTGCTTATAGGGTCCTGTGGGGTCCTGTGGGGGTCCTGAGGGGCTTATGGGAAGGTTTGGGGCACTTATGGGGCACTTATGGGGCGCTTATGGGGACCTGGGGGGGCCTATGGGGCGATACGGGGTGCTTATGGGGTCCTATGGGGGTCTGAAGGGGTCTGGAAGGGCCTATGGGGCACTTATAGGGCACATCTGGGGTGCTTATGGGGATCTGGAGGGGCGATATGGGGCGTTTATAGGGCAATTATGGGGCGATATGGGTGTCTGGAGGGGCCTCTGGGGCGATATGGGGTGATGTGGGGGTCTGGAGGCGCCTATGGGGCGATATGGGGCACTTATGGGGTGCTTATAGGGTTCTTATGGGGACCTGGAGGGGCCTATGGGGCGATATGGGGTGCTTATGGGGTCCTGTGGGTGCCTGGAAGGACCTATGGGGCACTTATGGGGGTTTGGGGGGACCTATGGGGCGATATGGGGCTCTTATAGGGTGCTTATAGGGTTCTTATGGGGACCTGGAGGGGCCTATGGGGCGGTATGGGGTGCTTATGGGGTCCTGTGGGGGTCTGGAGGGCCTATGGGGCGCTTATGGGGCACTTACAGGGTTTTTATGGGTGTCTGGAGGGCTTATGGGGCGATACATGCTTATGGGGGTCTGGAGGGGCCTATGGGGCGATATGGGGTGCTTATGGGGTCCTATGGGGGTCTGGAGTGGGCCTGGATGGACCTATGGGGCACTTATAGGGCACTTATGGGGGTCTGGGGGGGCCTATGGGGCGATAAGGGGTGCTTATGGGATCCTGTGGGGGTCTGCAGTGGGCCTGAATGGACCTATGGGGCACTTATAGGGCAATTATGGGGGTTTGGGGGGGGCTATGGGACACTTATGGGGCACTTTTGGGGTGCTTATTGGGGTCTGGGGGGGCCTGTGGGGTGATATGGGGTGCTTATGGGGTCCTGTGGGGGTCCTGAGGGGCTTATGGGAAGGTATGGGGCACTTATGGGGTGCTTATGGGGACCTGGAGGGGCCTATGGGGAGATATGGAGGTCTGGGGGGGCCTATGGGGCGATATGGGGTGCTTATGGGATCCTGTGGGGGTCTGGAAGAGTTTATGGGGTGCTTATGGGGGTCTGGAGGGCCTATGGGGCGCTTATAGGGCAATTATGGAGTGATATGGGGGTCTGGTGGGGCCTATGGGGCGATATGGGGTGCTTATAGGGTTCTTATGGGGACCTGGAGGGACCTATGGGGCGATATGGGGTGCTTATGGGGTCCTATGGGGGTCTGGAGGGGGTCTGGAAGGCCTATGGGGCACTTATAGGGGACTTATGGGGGTCTGGGGGGGCCTATGGGGCGATATGGGGTGCTTATGGGGTTCTGTGGGGGTCCTGAGGGGCTTATGGGAAGGTTTGGGGCACTTATGGGGTGCTTATGGGGACCTGGAGGGGCCCATGGGGCGATATGGGGTGCTTATGGGGTCCTATGGGGGTCTGGAAGGCCTATGGGGCACTTATAGGGCACTTATGGGGCACTTGTGGGTGTCTGGAGGTGCCTATGGGGCGATACGGGGTGCTTATGGGGTCCTGTGGGGGTCTGGAGAGGGTCTGGAAGGGCCTATGGGGCACTTATAGGGCACTTGTGGGGGTTTGGGGGGGCCTATGGGGCGATATGGGGTGCTTATGGGGTCCTGTGGGGGTCTGGAAGGGCCTATGGGGGCACTTATAGGGCACTTATGGGGTGCTTATGGGGGTCAGGGGGGCCTTTGGGGTGCTTACGTGGTGCTTATAGGGTTCTTATGGGTTTCCGGAGGAGCTTATGGGGAGATATAGGGTGTATATGGGGTCTGGAGGGGCCTATGGGGCAATATGGGGTGCTTATGGGGTCGTATGGGGGTCTGGAAGGGCCTATAGGGCACTTATGTGGTGCTTATAGAGTTTTTATGGGAGGTCTGGAAGGGCTTATGGGGCGACATGGGGTGCTTATGGGGTCCTATGGGGGTCTGGAGGAGGTCTGGAAGGGCTTATGGGGTACTTATAGGGCACTTATGGGGGTTTGGGGGGGCTATGGGGCACTTATAGGGCATTTATGGGGTGCTTATGGGGATCTGGAGGGGGCCTATGGGGCCTTATGGGGTGCTTATGGGGTTGTAGGAGAGCAATGGGGCAGTTATGGGGTGGCTTGGGGTTGTAGGGGGGCATGGGGCAGTTATGGGGGCAGTGGGGGGGCAATGGGGCGTTATGGGGGCAGGTATGGGGCTTGGGGGGGGCAATGGGCAATTATGGGGCAGTGGGGAGGCGATGGAGCGATTATGGGGCAGTTATGGGGGCTGGGGGGGGGTAATTTAAGGGGTAGTTATGGGACTGAGGGGGGCAATGGGGCAGTTATGGGGCAGGGAGAGGCATGGGGTGGTTATGGGGCTGGGGGGGGGCAATGGGGTGATTATGGGCCATGGGGGGGGGGGTGGGGGGGCAATAGGGGCAGTTTGTGGGGCTGGGGAGGGACAATGGGGCAGTTATAGGGCCATGGGGGCATGGGGGGGGCAACGGGGCATTATGG